>JAQGBT010001181.1:0-35257 GCA_034698585.1 Disparrhopalites patrizii
GATATTTTTAAACCGCTACACAGCTGGACAGAAGTATTTTGGCTGTAAACTTTCTCGAGGCCGCTCCACTACCAAAAAAACTCACCCGTTCAATTTGAGTGATCGTTGGTGTTGCTGCCGTAAATTCTGTTGTCCCTCATTACTTATTGACGGCCAAGTCCTTTACGAAGAAGATCCGAGACATAAAAAGATTCAGTCAGGTCACAAGATCGATAATTTGGGATAGCCTTATAAATAGATTTTTGCATTGTAGTCGTAAAATACAGAAAGTATATATTTGGGAACTTCTGTGTACTCCTGTGTGGCTGCGGGCACAACACAAACAGCTTATTAATTATTACAATCAAAGACTGTAATTTTTTAAATAATTTCCGCCTTATCAATCTTTCGTTCGCAAGAATACACGCACTATTACGTTTGTTTAGTTTTTAATCATTACATTGTATTTTCCCTTCCCAAGCGACACATCTGTACCAATTATCTGTAAAACTCTTCTAGACGTACCGTACAAAATATTCTAAGCTGTAAACGCACTTCTCTCGTTTTAGTACCTGTCTTCTATTCTAAACTTTTGCCTAACCTGCTGCATTTTCTTGCAAGTAGTACTGTATTTATATTTTCATTGCCGATCTTTTGTATATCCGGTGCGTATGTCGCTGTAATTGACTTTAATTTCTATACATACGTACATTGATGTTAAAGTAATTACATATAACCATAAGACCAAAAATACAACCAAGAGTCTTGCTCACTCTCTCTCTTCCCGCTTCTTCTCTTCTCTTGTCGCTCTCTGATTTTATGTGAATCGTGTGTGCGTGTATGTGTATGAGAAATTTTTGGTTTCGACCAAATTCGAAAATTCTCTTTGAGGTGAACAAGTAAAAAACGGAGGGTGCCAATGTTTCAACGAGATACTTTTATTCATCTAGTTTCTGGAGGGTAAGCTACTATTCTATCTTTGATTTTACAACAAACACATTCTTGTTCTTGGCCAAAAATTGAGTACACCCCATCCCTCTCGCTTTTCTCCGCCCCAACCGCATACAATCGAGCGCCGACAACATTGTATGATAGCTGAGTCTCCTGCTTGTGTCTAGTTTTTGGCTTTTTGAAATCATACGTGTAACTATTATTACCTTATGCGGTACATTTTTAAGGGTGATTTATATTCTCATGGGTCATCTATGTTATTGTCAAGTAAATTATTTATTCCATGTGTGTTTGTCTTCTCCCAACAGGATCGCCGGAACAGCCGGTGCGGTTGTGACCTGCCCTCTGGAAGTTGTGAAGACCCGTCTTCAGTCATCCAACCCCACCTTTGGTAAAGGTCCTTTTCCTGCGCCTCCGGGTAAAACACTCGGATCCACCAGTACCTACAATGCAGTCGCTAACGGTAGGCGACCTGGAGCCCGGAATCTCAGCACTTGCGTCAGCTGTGGTAGAAGCGCTCAGATCCTTTCCGTCGCTCATCACTCCAACCCACCTCCGCCAGCCCCTGCCACTCCTAGAATCGGTCTGGGCGAATGTCTCAGGTAAACAGACTTATCTTGACAAGTTTCTTTAAGCCAAAAATAGCTTCCTCGACGATCCCGTGATCAGCACATGGTCCAGTGTGATGTATGTCGTCCAAAGTGTCAATATGAATAGTTTTCCTGGTGGTTGATAATTAGGTTATCCTCTCGTGATAGTTCTCCTTCTCGATAAATTCTCAAGTTGAAGGAATATTACCGCACTTGATGGACATTAAGTGAAGATAATTACAGTTTTAGGATAAAAATCCAGAATTTTTCTAGTTTTTAGTAGTACAAGGGATTGGAGCTAGTTAACACGCCATTGCTATATAGTCTGTCTTTTTGCATATCAACGGATGTACTTGTATATAGTTGACGGTATGTGCGAGTAAGTTACACAAGAATCTCCTTCATTTTAGACTTTTTAGACTTTTATGTCTACTCGTTGTACATACATATGTATTAATAATCAATGTGTACTGAAAAGTGTTCACAGAGCCATCATTATTTATAAACACGTACAACTTTTACTGTATATATTGGCTCTTGCACCGGTGTGCTAATTATTCCCTGCAACTACTTACAAAACGCATCCTTGTGACTCGAAAGTTATGGCATTCGCACGTTCTTAATACGTGGCGGAGTGTACGCAAGGAACGTCCAGCCCAGCCTTCAGGGCATTGACTGCTCTTGTTAAGTGTTTTTCCCAATCGATGAAGTCGTTGGAGAAAGTCCATGCTTCTCCGAAGTTTTGCTTGTCTGTATGTACTTAATTGCATTCCAAGTCTTTGATAGCTCCAAGAAATAATTTGACATTGGCAACATTGATAGAATTCGTATCAGATCTGGGAGAGCTGTTCCAATCTTCCGGTGTCTTCTTGTATCACTTGACGTCAGCTACTCGTTTCTTAGAGAAAGCAATTTCCGATTCGATCTTCTTCCGTTCCACTACGTAAATAGGGAACTAGATACATGCATTGTCCACTACATACACGGATGTTCGTTTGCCTCTCTCCAAGCCTGTTGGGGAGTTTCGCATTAAAAATAAAGGTTTTATTTTAATATTCTGTTTCCTGCGAATAGACTCCTGTTTCCTGAGAATAGACTTTATAATAAGGAATTGCAACTGTTCTGTTTTTTTATCCTAATCGTGGAAAAAAGAAACGGATGAGTGGAAGTCAATAATATTATTTTATTACCTCTGTTGATAATGAGCGAGAAGTGAGCTGTTGGCATAAATTTAACGTCGGGCAGGCAGATAAAAGCAGAGAATGATGAATTATGGTGGCAAAGTGCATTTTAGGAAGATTGCCTTTTCCATGTTAGAGGAAAAATTATTAATCGTCTTGGAGGAGCCATGGTGTGGTTATATCTGGATTCCGTGAAGAATAGGTCAGTGGAGGGTTATCAGGGATCTCCAGTGGTATTAAAAAAATTGAATCTTTCGCGTTACACGTCCCAAGACATCCAGATATTTCCGGATTTTCGGGACTTTGTAAAATTTTCCATTTTCTTTTCTGGTTGCTCATCGTCAACAACACAATCCCTCTCAAGCAAGCAGACCTTTTACTTACTGTCTGTATTTACTATATACAACTGTGAACACGTACATTTATTTGCATTGAGATAAATGAATAATTGCATTGTAGGTATACATATAATTTGTACATGCATACCAAAATCTTGGGGGTGTATATATTTATATTTTAGACGGAATGAACCTTGTACTTTGTTGTTTTCTTACCGTCTCTGTCCACATCTTCAAGTGAGATCGCAAGGTTCTCGCAAGGCAATGTGTGAACTCTGAGCTGACCTGTTCTTTCTAAATCAATGTCTCGTTTTTCCCTCCGCTTCCACTCTTACGATTCGTGAAGCCTGTGCCCTGTTTTGCTTACATTAATTGATTAATTAATTTTTATCAACTTCCATCACCTAACACTCAGCTTGCTCGTGCTCAGGCGGCTGGCCTGATATCTGATTTTCAGGAGGGTGCGCTCATGCAATGAAGGCCTCCGTTCTTAATTTTTCGTAATTTTTATGCAATCATTTTTTTTTTTTGCGGACAACTATTGTCGTACGGTTAGAGGGTAACGTATACGTACCTTTTGGAATGACAAAGGAAAATGAATTCAGTTCTACACTCGTTGAAACCAGACAATTAAAAATAGACTCTTATGGGAACTTACATATCCCGTATTCTCTACATTATAACACCTTAAATTACCTTAACATGAGGATTAATTCATTTTTCCCATGCGGAGAAAATATATTTTGATTTTGCACATGTTCTGTAATTAATGATGCTTCCCCTTTGATTTATAAGTCAATAGCATTCCAAAATAATGCGAGGCATAAACTCCTTTGCTTAGTTTTTTTATGCAGTCTATTTTTACAAGGAGATGCATACACTAGTGCAGAGTTCATGCTGTTGATGCATGTGTGTGGTCTTAAATAATAATATTATACCGTTTATGGGCTTGGAGATAAGCAAAGCACCCATAGATATATTTTTTTTATGTGTTTTGGCTCCAATCTTCCATTTTTTTCTAACTTATTTTTCCTTTTATACAAACATCCACATTTATTTGTTGATAATGACTCTGTAGGACTTCTATACGAGTGAATTGGAGGGAAGGTCTTGTGGACAAGTGACATTTTTCTGTGTATGAGGTATGCGTACGTGTGCCAGAAGTTTTGCTAGTGGAAGCAGTTTTCCGTAGGTCTGTCATGTACCACATATGATGTTGGTGTGTATAGGAATAACCAGATAAAAATATGCTTTCATTATACGCTAATATGCATATAAATATAAATGTATGTTTATAAAGTTATGGTATGAGTCGTCGCAGTTTGTGGTGTGGCCACGTCCGTGTGGGTGTGGGTTACTTATACATATGTATATGTTTATTTTTAGTATTTATTAAACTGGAAGATTCAGGTCTGAAATTAGATTTCCTCAGCTCTACATGGTATAAGATTTTTTTATATTTTATCAATGGACTCAGTACGAGAGATGGTCGGCGTACGTATGTAGTGGATTTCGTATTATTAAATGTTATAGTACGTATATAAAGCACGATCTGCATTATAGTGTTAGGTGTCTTGCTGTATATTTTTGAAGGTTCAGAAGGTTTTCACTGCATGTATATACACATTTCAAGTTATCAACATGAGGATAGCTTGTTGATGAAAAGCTTTTTCCCCCTACGGTCAGTATTAAACTGGATGTAATCAATGATTTTATTATTGGAGGAACGACTGATATGACATTTTTTATGATTTCTCCAACATTTCATATAATTGGAGACTGTTTCCTGTCCGGTTCTAACCAGTTTCTTTTCTAGAATCATGTTTTTCACTTCCATGGATGGGGAAATTACTTACCCTCAAAAGATTTATTGCAGAGAGAATGTTTGATGTATACGTTTTTTTTCTTCGTGTGGGCTCTTGAGGTTTTTCAAGAAGAAAGAAGACTTTCTTCCTTACAGAGTGTAATAGGTTAAAGCGCTGAAGGCAGTTATAGTTAAAAAAAAATATTTTGCAGAAGTGGGAGGAAAATGATGACTCCGAGAGTACAAGATTTCGTAAGAGGAGGATGGTTTAGAACGTGGTTTTGTTTTCCCTGGTGAAATATGCTAGGGACATGATTACTATATGGAGTATAACATTTTGTGAGAACGGATTTTGAATGGGAGGAAATTGATGATTTTTCAGTTGATGCTTGTTGGTTTTTATTGTATTGCAATTTTGAACCACAACATGCTACTATTAATAAAATGTCAACATTTTGTGTTTTGTTTTTTTATAGGCTTATTTACCAGAAGGAAGGTCCTCAAGCATTATTCAAAGGGCTCGGACCTAACCTGGTGGGAGTTGCCCCTTCCAGAGCCATATACTTCTGTTCGTATTCCCAAGCCAAGAAAACCTTCAATCAGATCTTCCCCAGTGAGGCTCCCATCGTCCACATCTGTTCCGCTGCAACAGCAGGTAAAATTCCGACGATAAAATTCGCAATGTCTCCGAGTATTTGTATTTACAATTAAGACCTACTTTCCGTTCAATTTATTGGGACATTTTTATTCGGTGCACTAAAAGATGACGACAACAATCTTCATACAACGGCTTTGCAAGGTCGAGTGTAAACATGTAAACTATTTTTTATTACAAATTAAGTAATATTGGGATTGCTCGACGTCGCGCCATTCTTTTGGTGGTAAATATGGATATCTCACACTTTTTACGAGGAGTTGACGTCAGGGGTATTTCACAAACCCTTGTGCTAGCCATGCAGTCACCGCGTGCTCGTTTCTTTAAGCCTTGTTAGTTTGTGTGAAAGAAAAATTGTACGAAAAGAATGTCTGTGATTGCTGCCGTTTAGGATCTCGAGGAATATGAACGTACTTTACGTTGGTTGTATGATGATGAACCAGTAGAAAATGTGACTCGTCATCGTCATTCGTCTTTACTTGTAACGTGGAGGCAATTGCAAGTTACATAATTACATCTGTATTCAGGATGCTCTTCCTAGCAAAATTCGAATCATCGAACGTCCTCAAGTGTTTCGTAGGATTATGCGGAAGGTTCCATACGGAAGAGAATGCATGGAAAGTGGACGGTGTGAGTTAATTCATTTTTATCCATGTCAGTCATGGCCTATCCAGTTAAATGGCGTTTACAGAGAGTCTTATCTAGAATTAAAAGAGAGCATTAAAGGATAAAGCAAATCGGAGGAAGGAAATAAACGGGTATAATCATTTCCATGCTCATGATCTTGACCTAGCTCTTCCGTAGATTGAGGGGTCGTTTGTTCGTGGTAGAGTGCATAATGCATGTTCTTGGACTTGACTTTTCTTATATGGATTAAATGTACTATATGTATAGTACCTACAAATGTGTAATGTAATGTTTTCCCCTATTTGAAATTGTGCATAAACGCAATGCGGCAGTTTCCAGCTGTTGACGCAGTCAGAGTTATATTGCATGTGAATAAAAAGTGCCCAGAGAAAGTACGGAACCATCATCTATATTCTATTAAATGCAAGGGGCATGTATATAGGAGTGCAAAAAAAAGAAAGGAATTTTGTATGTAGAACTAGAATTTTTTTTTTATATATCGAAAGGCGAAAGGGAAGAATTGAATAGATCTTCTTGTTAATATAAGGGATCTTTTTCGCTACTTATGTAGAGTC
Source organism: Disparrhopalites patrizii (assembly GCA_034698585.1). Lineage (NCBI taxonomy): Eukaryota > Metazoa > Arthropoda > Collembola > Symphypleona > Sminthuridae > Disparrhopalites > Disparrhopalites patrizii. The sequence goes on from JAQGBT010001181.1 coordinate 6,701, forward strand.
ACTATATAATTTCCAGTAGGCTATTAAATGTATCTCCGGTACTATTGCCGTAATTCCGTGGCACTTCCTCTGTTTATATGCCCACGACAAGAATCGTTTTGGCAAGGGTTCATAATTTTTAAATCAAGTGTGTAGTGAGTGAATTAAACGTTGCCAATAGGTAGGCAGTAGACGGTAACGGTAAGAGAAGGTAGGCGTAGTGTTACATGGGTATACTTGTTACCGAATGTATAATCGTATAGGTATTAGGTTTGCAAGTGCTTGAATTCTTTCTTTGTGTATTTTCCCCTTTTAAGTATTTATTTTGAATTTCAAGGAATTTCCTTTTTGCTCCCCCCCCTGTAATACATGCATTTTATGCTTTCGAACCCCACGTGTGCCATATCCGACCGTATAAATATAAATTTTATAAATATAAGATTTCATCATAGCCCTGGGCCCCCACGTTTTATGTCCGCATCACTACAAGTGGATACGGTAGGGACAAAATGAAAATAATAATATTTTTATACACAGCACACTTCAAAAAGGAAAATTAATTACCATCACGTAATTAAACGTTTTATGTATATGACCTTATAAAACATATTTATTCCTCAACTCGCACCAACTCCAAATGCTTTTGAGGTTGTTAGTGGATAAAAAACGAGAGATTTTACGAGTAAAATAAAAATAAAAAATTGTTGAAACGTGATGATAGAGTGGAAGGATTCGCTGAAATTTTTCATGCCTTTGGTGAAAAAATATCATCCCTATCGCATTTGTAACAAGAGAGGAAAGACAAAGAATTTACTTGGCTCTTTGATATGTGTCTTTTGGGTCTCATGTGTCAGAATTTTATTTCGTGACAATGATGATAAACAGCCGGGTAAAAAAAAAATACCCAGTGTTCCGTTGGATAATTTGGCGCTTCTACCATTTTTAGTGGGGATAAAGTTTCAAATAAGGGTTGTTTTTTTTCTTTCTAAGTGCATAGAAGTGACCTTGGCGTGAGCATAATTTGTGCATTGCACGAGAGAAACAAAAAAAAAAGGAAACAAAAGGAGAGGGAAAAAAATCGAAATATACGCTGCGGTGGGGTCCACCGAAGTAGAAGAATGCAGGGGAAAGTCCATACGGTATTATGTAGCATTTGGGAACGTAAAAGGCTAAAACTTTCTCTCGTTTTTTTTTTTAAGATCCGTATAGACTTTAGACTTGGAAGTAATGATAGTGTAAAAATAATAATAATAGCTCCTGCACCATTCCCTCTGACGGACCTGAATGGTATTTTTTAGCTCCTTCACGGTTTGCTGCTTCTCCGTTACGTATAATTTCAGTGTTCTATATTGCGCATTGACATTCTCGTAATAATATTATGATTGTAATTTTATGTGAGCGAAGACTTATCTAATACACATTGGAACTTTCAAGGAAGTTTCCCCCCTCCCTCGCGCCCACTTTGTTGAGGCGTGAGGCAGATGTGTTGAAGGTGATGGGGATGACTGAAGCGTAAAGGTTATGTATATGAAGTTAGCAAATTTTGTAATCTTTGAACAAAATTCGAGGAATAACGTAATGAGAAAAGTGATAGGAAGAGCAAATATTATTGGGGGAAGAAATTACGTAGAGAAGGAGAGGAATCATGGGATGTGGAGAAAGACGATCATACGGAAAAAGTTGATTACGTCTACATTGTTCCGTAATTTTCTGCTTGGTTTGTTGATAAGCATATAGTAATGTGCAAATGAGCCCTCGGGATGTCCTTTTGGGGGCTGAGAGTGAGATGTTTTTATGATGTGATAAGGTGAAAGATAACGTAATACTTTTTGTTTCTCTGTTTATCCCTGGACAAACAAAGAGGGGAATTTGTTTTTCCAAGTAGTTATTTGAATATGCTGACCTAAAGCATAAGCAGACTCACTTGATTATATGCATTAGATTTGACTTCCAAAAGGCAAATTGCATACAGTGGAAGTAGCGTCTCTCTGGAGAAGATAACTTTGTTGTTTTGGTACTCAGCCACTGGAAACATGACACTGGAGTTGAGTAGAGATGACAAGGTTTTATGTTGTCTGGAAATATTCGGAACATTGCGCATTGGAGAGGAAAATATGGAACACGGAGAAAAAAAAAATTGTAGTTCAAAAATATTATTGAGGCAAGAAATGTCCAAAGATTTTTTTTTTTTTGTTCTTTCAAGGAAAATCCTCTTTCTCCGTCGCTATTTTGTATGACCTTTTACAGCATGCAATGTATCTACACGGAGAAAATTGCACTTTTTTGTATCTTTTCGTGCATACAACAGCTAATGAGTTAATGGTGTGTGCTCGTTATAGTTTCAAGGGAGTATTTGCTAAATTTCTTTTGGAGCTTTCATGACGAGCAAAAAAAAAAGTGAATGTATAGTTCTCTGGTTGGTTTTCTTTTTCGTGGGACTGGCGACAGGAACAAGGTTTCCCATTTTCTCTATATATACGCAAAATTGTGGCTAAAATTAGCTGTTGATATTCGTGCCCAAAACATTAACTGTCTGCATGTATCTACAGTGCATGAGGGATGAGAAGATTCTTGGTACTACGCAAAATATTTTTTGCATCCGATTTTCTCGGTCGACAATGTTCGAATGTGCCGAGAAAGCCACCGTCATTAGAAATTCTCTTGGGTTAGGGAGTGACGGAAATAGCTAGAAAATGCGTTCTGCACACGAACAAAGTCCTCACTTACGTCTAAACATAACATTTCTGGAAGAGTTCCTGGTTTCCTATTGGCATACATTAATAAAAAAAGACATTTTTTTTGATACGGTATTACATAGTCTTGTACGCAAATCCCGTCAATGATGTGTGGGCTGCGAAATGACACATGTTTTGGTTTATTTTGTTGCTAGACGTCAAATTTGCAAGATATATAAATTATAGCTCTTGATTTTGTTTTTTTTTCTTTTTGCACCCGACAAGCAGATGATTTTGGTTAGAGTGTCGGAGCTCATTTACAAGAATTTTGGCTTCATTGTACCAGGTGGTAGGAAATGATTAAGATGGGCACTTCTTGGGATTATTCAGTCTGGAGCATAATTAATGAGAGCGTTTAATTACGCCAGAACTCATCATGTTAACAAAGCAAATTTTTTTTGGATGCGCAGATTTTGTTGTCATTTTATTTGGCTATTCCGCCGTCAGAAAGAATTTTTCCACTCGGCTGATGAACTCCTCCTCTTGTTGAATGTGCATGTCGTGCTCTCCAGTGGGCCACACCTCCAGCCTACGTCAGAGAATAGACATTTCATCGTAAATATTTGATTTTGAAGCACAAAAACAGAGGAAAGTATTCACTTTTTGAATCACCAAAGTTATATAGAGACAAAGTATTTGAGAAGCAAACCAAAATAGGGAAAGTATTTTGTATGAAGAAATATTTGTTTGAGGGTATTTTTTTTTTTACTTGGACTTGGATATGAGTTCCTTGTATTTTTGGGGATGATTAGGAGTACATAAGGTGTCTCGATGCCCGTAGAGGATGAGGGTGGTTGCCTGGATTGCGGGGATGAGTAGTTCCAGCCGGAAGCTTTTGGTTTCATGGCATTTGCGGATGTAACAGTACAAGTCCTCCATCATGCGTTTAATTTCGGTCTCCCCATAAATTCCCACGACCAACTTCCACCTGTCTGGGATCCAATTCTTGGGATCTCGCATCACTGTCAATATAAGGATAACAGAATTTTAGTAGCGGAGGCATTTTTTGATTAGTCCTTAAATGATTTAAATAGGAAGGACTAAAAATTGTATTTCCTTTTTTGCATATAAAAAAAATCAAATAAACCCACTTTCGCCCAAACTAAGAGAGTAATCATCGATGAAGGCCAATGAGCCCCACATGACAAATTTGTCCACGGACTGGGGATTGGCTGCTGCCAGGTGGGCGGCCGTGGTTCCTCCGTTGCTCCATCCTAGCATGGAGTATTTATTGTGACCTAAGTTCTGTTGATTTAGTGGAAATCAATCATTTTTCTCGTTAGTATAAAACCTGTCATATGTATATGAAGTGTGTGTGAATAAATTAATGAGATTGTAGTAATTTTGAGGGAACCTTCATGAGAGTTGCTGCTATCTCCGCGTCGCTAGCATAGGGATTGCCCACGATTTTCCGGGCCGGAGGTCGGCTTTTCCCGTATCCGGGAGGCTCCCAACAAATGAGGGTGAATTTGTCATGGTCCATGTGGAGCATGAGGGATTCAAAGTCTGACTCAATAGTTCCTGGAGAGTAACATGAGGGAAAGTCGTAGTAGGTATATTTTTTTGCTATTTTTTTATGGCTAGGTCATGTCATGTTGGATAAGATCAAAAAAGCTGTATAAATTATCCAAAGTGATAATAATTCGTAGTGCGTTCTGCTAAATACTGTCAGCGTAGATGTGACGTAATGAAGCATTTTGCCCTTGTTTTTTTTGTAACTGCAAATTTTTTGGAATATCTCCACCGTCAAAATATATCTTATCTTTATCTCCTACAAATTTTGTCAGAATCAGCCAAGAAGAAGTTTATGTCGTAGTATTATTGATTGATTATGTCATATTGGGAAAAAGATAATTTTTTCATGAGAGAAAAACAGCGTTATTGATTACTTATTATTATTATGATTGCTGTCAAAGGGAAAATGTGAGAACAAGGTCATTGGCGTACCGTAAACTCCGGGGAAACAGAGAACGCAGTGAGGACCTTTGCCTATTTGACCATAGTTGATAAGGAGATTATTCACTTGTATCTTCTTTTGCGGAATGAGCCCCCCGCCGTCACCGGGAGTATGATTAGTGTCCTCACTGGTACTTATTACTACTGGTCTGGGAGAGGCTAGCGGGCGAGAAATGGAAGAGAAATATCGGGTATTACCCGCAAATGTGTTATTATTAGAAAATGATTGACACTGATATTTGTCTCTCCTCTGACGAACTGATAAACTTCTGATGTTCTCCTGCCATATTTTCAATTGCCAGAAATGACGGCGGTAAAGACTGGCCATGTTCTTGTATTGTTGGAGCGAAGTACTATAGTGTTACGAAAGAAAATTATTGCGAATTTTCGAAATTATATATAATATGCACTAGTACACAGCCAAATTTTTGTATTATTCTCTCGGAGGTGAACACCGTGTCTCTGTAATCATTGTTGCTTGAGTGAGATGGGAGGATTTTAAAGGAAAAGTCCGTCAGAATTCTGCTCTTTGATTGTTTCATAATCTCATTGTTGTCCATGAGGTTGCGTGGAAGCACTCCTTCCTGGCGTTGCCTATAAGAGGAGGACCGCTGGAACATTTTTCGATGACATGTACAGGGATGAAGGTGCGGATACAAAAAAAAAAAAAAAACCGGCGTGACCAGTTTTTGGGAATGTCTGCTGGGAGCAGTCTTTTGTATAAGACTGTGTGCACTTCTGCGTATCTATATTATATCTATATCTATACACTGCTGTAATGCATTCATATAAATGTGAAATGGAAGGAAAACAAAAAATAAATATAAAACATGTACTTATTATACTGTGTGCATTTCATGCACGCTTTTTGTGTAGGAAACAAGTGACTCATGTTATGTGAGTAAATGCGGAGACGGTGTGAATGATTCAGGATGAGACTTTGAACGGCATTGCTCCACGATAGCGTAATGTCATTTGTTTGTGTATCCGTCTCCTTGATGTTATGCCCAAGGAGTGGGAATTGCTTTTTGACATTTGACATGCGTTTCTCACCATTTTTGTCCGAGGTTCAGAGAACGCTTTATTTCTGGAGATTGACTATGTTATATGTAAATATATGGATAGATATTTTATGTACCATGAATCACAGTCTGTAACGTACTTATTATTTATTTATGATCGAAATAATGGATGTGCATGGTATTGTAATAAGTAATATTTGTGTTTGATGAATTAATATTAACATGATTTTTTGTTTGTCTGCTGTCCAAATAGGTTTCGTAGCGTGTACAGCCACCAACCCGGTATGGTTTGTAAAAACCCGTCTCCAGCTGGATCAACAACACAAGTTGAGCACGATGGAGACGATTCGGAGGATCTATGCTCAGACGGGGATCCTGGGATTCTACAAGGGAATCACGGCCTCCTACATGGGCATTTCCGAGACAGTCATTCACTTTGTGATCTACGAGGCGGTGAAGAAGCGCCTGCAGGAGTGGAGCATGTCCCATCGTACTCTGGCCGATGAGGAATATGATCGTGACAATAAGACTTTTACAGACTTCGTTCAATTTATGGCAGCTGGAGCCATCTCCAAAACTACCGCCTCCTGTATTGCCTATCCTCATGGTACGTCTACCCTTTACATTGTTAACACACTGCAAATTAAATTAGTTGTTCGATTGTTTTATTTCGGTTTTTTTTTTCTCTCTCTCTCTTCCAAGTCGTAGGAGTTGTGGAAATGAATACTGGGGAAGTGTTACAATATGTATACATGTGACTGACTCCGTAATCATTTCCATTTATTCTCCCAATTACGCATTTCACTGCTTCGTAGTTTCGGGTCTCGGGTCCAATTTTGTTGGGTCGGTCACGTTCTTGTGGGCTTGCACAAATTGATAGCAACATGGCAAGCCTTGTAGGACACGACGAGGATAGGACTAGGGCAATAGGGAACAGCGGAAATAATTAAATCAAGACCCAGAAAATATCGTACCAGGGACTAATTCCCTCAGACGAATTGTTTTTACAGGGGTTCACTCTGTTTTTTAACCTTGTGCAGTAATTAATTGCGCGAAATTAAGAGGACTATCTGGAAGACATTTCTTCTGTTCATCAAGTAGGCGTATAAAATTTAGTTCTGGATGAGGGTAAGAAAAAAAGGATTTATTTTTACTTTCTCTATCTTGAACAAGTGCAAGGACTGTCATAAATGTCTTTGACTCGGCCCTCACATGTTATTCTGAAAGGTAAAGTATCCCTCAAACGCCAACTTACTTGGATTAGCAGAAGTTTTTTGAGAGATCTAACATACGAAGCCTGTTGTTTTGAATTAAAGGAGCGCTTCATTTCCATTTGCTAGCAATAAGAAAAGGATTAACTTGCGCATGTATACTGTATACTAATTTTTTTTAACACTTTTCTTGGCCCTAAATCGTAAATACGTGCATTCAATAATAATGGCATTCGCAGGCAGGCTACTTGTCATACATTTGGTAGGTTGGTGGGCTTTTAATTTTCTATATTCTTTCTTATTGCTACTGTCATTCGTTATTATCGGAAAGATTGACAAGTCTTGATATATGTATGTAGGTATGTACATATTTTTTCAATAATGTGGATAAATTAATGGCAGAGAAATAGACGACGAGACATAATTGTAAATGGAGACAAGAAGAGGAGTGGTTGAGGGTTGAGGCTACGTGCAGAGAATGATGTTTTCTTGTCAATACGGAATATGTGCTTAGCGCTTCAGGGAAGAAGGGATTAAAAGGGAAGGACTGTTTGCAAAGTGTCTTCAAGTAGCTGTTTTTTTTACATATATGTTGGTATCAAAGAACCTTTTTGTACTTTATTTGCTCGTGTACAAAGCTCAATAGAGGAGAAGGTTGGGCTCGACACACCAGGAGTAAATGCACGTTGCATTGGAAAACTCAGGGATGTGTGTCTCCATATATTTTGTCGTTAAATCGTTGATGGTGTACGTACTTATTCCGTGACTTACATACCACTTGGTGGCGAAAAAGAAACGAAGCAAGCAAGCAAACACCCTCATTGTTGTATTTGCCTTGTAATCATCTTGTTGGTGTATAGGGAGTATTTTTCTCTGTTTACTTTCCCGTATGCACCCTGTGACGGGTAGATTCCCAATAAATAGTTTCCCGGTATGTATGCAGAAGAAAGTATATGTAATTGGTTCGTTGTTAGCTCTCTATATAGCGAAGAATTTCACAGTGTAGAGTACAGTGTAAATAAATGTATACTTTTACATAAAGTAAAAGGATCGCGATTTGGGACTTTGTACTTGTTTTTGTTCTTTGTAAAAAGAATATATGCCTCTTTGCCCATTCTCCCGTTCTATGCCTTCTGCCAGTGTATGGAAGAGAAAAAAAAAAGGTTGGCAAAGGCCGTGTGCATTGACAAGAAGGCAAAGTATTGAGAGGTTTTCGCGATTGTATATTTCGCAAATATGTATTTTTTGTGCTCTATAAGAACTTGCACAAAGAGATTGATAGAGCTGTGAACGTACTTGTCGAGGGCAGATAACTATACATGTATGTAATAGATACCTAAGTGTTTTTGCCAGTAACATTTTTAGCAAATAAGATTAAGGAGTTACATTCAAGCATGGTACACTTTGGGGCTCTCGAGAGCCGTTTGTGTACAAAGTATCTTGGCCGACAGATCTGGCATAGGGTGAAAGACGTACGTAGAAAGAATTTAAAAAAACAGATGAATATAGAGAAACGGATACTAGCGTCACTACTTACACTTGCACAACATTTTGGCTATACTTTTTTTTTGAGGTTAGAAAAAACGGAAGTCGGCTATTTGGTACAAGACTTGGTCCCTGTAGGAAGATTTTTTGGAAGTGTAAAAGGGTGGGTCGAATCTGTTCTGTGCTTGATTAAGACGAAGTGATGATACTTTGTAGAGACAAAAAAAAAAGTGGCTCCAGATGCGTATGTTTTGTCTAGTGCATTTTATAACGGAAACCTATGTTTTTCCGAAAGTAAACACGGGTTGCAGTCAGGGTTCTAAAGTCCAGTTTAAAAATAGGAGGAAATAACACCATTGGACTTATGCGTTAATATTCTTCCCGAAATACTTTTTTTTCTTCGTGCAAAATTGCCGTCCTACCAGTTGCGAAAACTTTTGTCCACCGTGAGTTCGAATTGGGCTTCATGAGGGCAATATTCGCGTTTGTTATTTGTTTTTTATTCTAAGATTTCTTTTCTTGCATTTTATACTCCTACCATTTTCCTTGTGTGGGCCCCGAAATTGCATACAGATTGCCGACTACGCCCGGTCGGACGTTGGGAGAGTGAAAATTGTTTAATGGACGGAAAGACAAAATTAGGGTTTTGACATGTTTTAATGCATAAAGTTTCAGGATTTTCCCATCGGGACTTTTTTTTACTAGTTAGTAGCTACTGCACTTCCGGTTTAGGCGGTTAAGAGAGAAAAGGCTGAAAAATACTTGCGTTTCAACGGGAGCCATGTAGACCATGGCCGGAAAAATAATTTTTTATTCATAATAAGTATGGAAATGTGGGACAACTTGTGTTTTTAGGCAACTTTTTGATGGATGTACGGAGAAAGGTATTGCCCGATTTGGACAAAATAACTGGGCTAATTTACTGTTAGCGTGAGGTGCAAAGCGCAGTTGGAGCGTGGGATTTGTTCCACCGACTTGAAATTCAGTGTTTTTTGGGGGGAATTTTTCACGGATATTTTTTGTATTGGTATATGAAGGACTTGGAAGAGAAAAAAATCGAACGGATTAACTCTCATGAAATAATAATATTCCAGTAAGTAAGTAAAGGATGAATTATGAACTAATTTTTTTTTTTTTACTTTTTTTTACAAACCAACAGAAGTTGCTCGAACCCGACTTCGCGAAGAGGGCTCAAAGTACCGGTCATTGTTCCAGACACTGGCCCTGGTGGTGAAAGAGGAGGGCTACCGCGGGCTGTACCGTGGCCTGGTCACTCAACTCATTCGTCAGATTCCCAACACGGCGATCATGATGTCGACGTACGAAGCCTCCGTATATCTCCTCAACAAGTATATCCCTGATGCACACAAATCCTCAGAGGCAGAACTGACGGGGCCGGAAGCCCTGAACCGACTCCCGGGAGAAGACTATGATGACACTTATTCCTATGAAGTTTCCAATGCTCATCCACAACTGTCACACTCTCACCACCACCACCATCATAACCATCACCACCATCGTAATCAGAATGCTGAAACGTCGCAATTAACTTAAACTATATGCAATATTATTAATAAATTAATATTAACTATTAGCGCATTCGCCATAAAAATAGTACTTTAGGGATACAAGTGCGCATTAGTACAGCTCGTCGTTTTTAATCGAATTGTATTTATTATTCATTCACATGTGTAATAAATGCAAAAAATAAAAAAAATTTCTCTTTGACGGAACAATTGCGCAAACAAGTCATTGCAAATGTACATTTTTTTAGTGATTACCTACAGAAAGTATGATGCAGATGCGAATTATTGTATTCTCCATATTATTATACTGTGTACATATGATTGTGTGAAATTATATGAGGACAAACAATTATTTTGTTGAACTTTGGTTGTTCTTCTCCTGTATAAAATTAGCGCTTCATTAATTATTATTATTGCATAACTCAGTTATAGATATACTTTTTTTCATTACTTAATTTAATTACAAAGAAACCACCTTCGGTGTTTATAGTTTTGTAAATAGCTATTCATTTATTAAATACAAATACATATTATTTACTATTTTTTTCTCCTACATAACTTATACGTACACATCTATATTATATTCAATGTTGCCTGAGACTGAGATTGTTAATTAATAACCTCGTCTCAGTTTCTTTAAATCATTAATTATCCTGAACAACATACCAATTGAAGCTTCTTAATGATTACTTATTACATTGTAAAACAAACTATGAAAGACAAAAAAACAGAAAAATATTGTACTTCGGTGAATGAAAAAATCATGTTTTTGACTGGATTAATAGATCGTGACTGCAGCCGCATGAACATTATAAATGTACCTCATTAACCAAGAATTTTTGAAGAAAATCATAGTCTATATATACAAGTGTAATCAGTGGTACTCTTGAAGTAGTGTACGTAATTTACATTATAACTCGTGTAAGTCCTTTGTATTACGTATTATTAATATTAATGAATTTATTTATTAATATACGGAAAAACTAATTTATAAAAGTAACTACTACAGAGTTACAGCTTGCATTTTAAAAGACGACTGTTTATTATTGCTGTGCTAAACTTATGTAAAAATGACATCGGTACGTTTAGTGAGACGGGTACACTTGGATTTTTTAGAACATGAGTTTCTCTTTGTATCTGTATCCAGTTAAAACATCCATGTTAATAATTTAGACGTTTTGCGTAATAAAAGAAGTTTCGTACTTGCATACAATTTCGCTACTAGTAGATGCACTAATGCGTTCTTTAATTCTATACTATAATAATTGCATTAAAAACCTTGACTTTCACTCAGAATTTATTGGGGGCATCCATCCACTAATTTAATACATAATGCAAAATTCCGTTTTGGGCACTTATCTACACAGTGTCACACGTCACACCGGCCAATACTACTACCCACCCGAAATAAATAATAAACCGAAGTTTGCAGATTCGTTTTTACATTAAACACAAATATTCAAAATATGATAATAAAAGGAAACGCAGGTCATTTGTAAATCAACAGGCACCAATTTCTCCAGACAATTTTTTGTCCAGCAAAAGTAATATGTAATTTTATATACATACATTCATGGAACAAGTATTTAGTTTGTAACTGTACCTGCACCCACGTCAGTTTGTGTTTTGAATTATTTGGCTTAAAATTAAACTAAAATGCAATCTCAATGTTTATGAAAATTTTCAAATTTTACTGTTAATGATTTATTTCCTATTCAAGCTGAAGCGAAATGCACAAATAAGTCTGGAATTTGGTGTGAACCTAATTGCGCATATTAATTAGAAAAATGTATTGGTATATTAGAGAAAACTACAGATTGTTTTAAAATTGGCCCAGTTATTGTACCTGTTAATGCACATTACTGCAACAAATTTTTACGACGAAATTAATTTTCTAAGTTCTAACTGCAACAGAATTTCGCAATATATTTAAGAAAACGTAAGTTAGCTTGAAAGGAATAAGTCAAATGCACAAATTGAGGGAGTTGGTTACTGGTTGGCTTACTGGTAACTACTATATTATAGCGAGCTTACCACCAATAATCAGTTAGCCCCAGGTAAATAACCCGTGTAAACTGACTGGACCAGCGTAGAGATCCTCCCGGGAGGAATCCAAATATAATGATAATGGACCGAAAAGAAAGCGGAATCCCTTCGGGGCAAGTCCTCCCAAAAGGTATCTCAAAGGATCCCTGAGGTTAGAATGCTCTTGCCGGGAATCCATTTTCGTCACATTTGGATGCCCCGACGTTCTTATCAGGTTTGATGGGAAGGCTTTAAATGGGTCCATTTTATTCTAGCTGCAAAGTGTAATCGTAAATAGATGCAGAGATGCACTGATTTTATCAGCAGTGTACTGATTTTGAAAGTCCTTTCCTGATGCATGATTGAACCCCAATCAGCTACTGATGTAAATAAATATATTTTAATTACGAATACAAATAGGTAATTGTATTTTAAATTCAAAATATAAATAAATGTGTTTGCCGTGGTGCATTTGCAGTGGTGCACTTTTAAATTACAAAATACAGCAAAACTATCTGGCGTATTTAAATACCAATTACAAAATAGACGCAGAAAATATTTGTATTTCATATTTCAAAATAAAATTACAAAATACAAAAATGTATTTTAAACACGCATTTCAAATAATTAGAAAATTTTTAAGAAACAGAACTTTTAGCACGTTTTTAATTCACTCACAATTTAACGTTTTTAATTCACTCACAATTTAACTTTTTATATGCGTTAATTTGGTAATTCAATGTACATATATTAGTAGGGACAGCCAAATTATGCTTTATTTCTTCCAAAACAAAATAATTCTTTTAGAAAAATGGTTTTTCAGAAATAAAATATAAAGACAATTTTTTAAAAAAATATTTCAAAAGTAAACTTTCAAATTATAAAATAACTTTTTAAAAACTTCTATAATTTTATTTTACATTTTGATGCAAATAAAAATTTGCACGAAATTTTGACGTTTTGTGCAAATATTTAAAAAAAATTATTAAAAAAAAATTTTAAAAAAAGATTTTTTTTGAAATGTTTGCTTTAGAAATAGCGCTGTCATGCGGAATGTCCATTGTAAATTGCTTTTTAAAAACTTGTCTTTTGAGTGTGCTAGCCAGACTTTCGAAAAAACAAAGCATAAGGCTGTCTCTAATTATTTTCAAATAGTATAAGATAGTGATCATTCACATGATTACTCTCTTGTCATCCTTCACATCGTCACACTCATGTGAGATGATAGAGCATTGCCTGAATGACAATGTAATAATGCAATAGTGATTCAATGCTAAAGCGGATTTTATCTTAAAACTTCCTTTTAGATCTCACAATAACCAGGCACAATAACCACAATAACCTTTTGATCATCCAAAGATGTGAATGGAGAGATCAGTCTTTTAATAATCTTTCACATAAAACGTTTTCGTGCTATTTATTGCATAGAATTGCATATAAGTACATACACATGATGTAGATAGGAGTTTCCGATTAAAGGCCAGGAAACTCCCTGTGAAATCTATAGCAAGCCCCTGAGACGGGATCCTATAGAAAGAACCCGGTGACCTCACCGCCCTAAGTCCATATGACCTGGAGCCGGGTCGTACGGCAGATAATCTTATAAGGCGTAACACTCGATCGACGGTCGACTTAATAGTGATTCCGGATCATCGCACGCAGGAGGAGGCAAAGGACATTACACAGAAGAAAAAGGAGGATCGGAAGTTGATACGAATACAGCAGCGAAAAAACCGATACAAGACACCTCGCGGCAACAAACAGCGAAAAGAACATATGTGGAGAAAATGAGATCCGTCTCATTTTCCCCGTATTATATGTATTAAGTTCTTTGCAAGCATTTATTTTTGAGCTCTGCTCTTCTAGTTTATGTAAGTTCAATATATTTATGTTTATGTTTCAATTATTGTGTGCATTCCTTTAGCTTACTTTTGTAGGATTTTACAGGAAAGAGGAGCTTTGTCCGTTCCAAGGACATTATATTTATTGTGTTATTTTGTGCCTCCAGCACAAAAGTCCCTTTCCTTTTATTGTTATATTGTTTAACAAATTCCACCTTTTAGGTTTTCCTCCATAGGAAAAAGAACATCTGCATTGTATTCTGTGATACATATGTAACTAAAAGATCTGTATGTTAGTACATAAGAAAAGTTTTTAAACAAAGACACGTTAGTCCAAAAATCGAATTCATTGGAGTAGTTGGTTTTCCATTTGTCTCATTGGTAATCATTGCCTTCAATGAACCGCATAACACATATTCAGCTCTCACTGGTTACTTTGACCATAGATTTTCAACACGTTATCAGCACGAATGTGCTCAGTGCTCCGTTAAAAAGTGAGAGTGCCGCGACAAAAGAAAAAGTTTTCAGATTTTTTTGTTGTAGCCAAGACATGTGCTGTGAGAATTGTTTTGTGACAGTTGAGTTTTATTGTGATGAAGTCCTCGGATTTCCATTAGAACATATAAATTTCCTGAAGTCCTCGGATTTCATAAAGTGCTAGAAAATAGTTCGAAAATGTGCGGAAGTCCTCGGATTTCCATTAGAATTTTTTGAAGTCATCGAATTTTGTTTTTTGAAGTCTTCGGATTTCAAGTAATGTTTTAAAGATTTAGACTTTTTTGAGTCCTCGGATTCAAGTAAGCAAGTCCTCGGATTTGCAAAGATCCTCAAAGTAGACAATTTAGATGCTCGAGTCCTCGGATTCATGCGGGTAAGTCCTCGGATGTACATATAGCTGGTTAGGAGAAAAATAGAAAAACAGATCAGAAAAAGGCTTCGGATTTTAAAGAGACATCCTCGGATTTCTCAAGAAGGATAGACTAGGTAATTACTGGAAGTTTTCGAATTTTCATAATTACTCTAGATGTTTTTCTCCAAGTCCTCGAATTTTCTAAGTACTCATAGACAATTTTTTTTAAAGTCCTGCGTACAGGCACAAGATTCAACCTGGCGATCACAGTCATCTTTTTCCTTATTGAAGAATTGAGTGGTTTCAAAAAGTATCGGATTGCCCTGACGAATTGGGGATTTCTCTCACAACATGTTCCAAATTTCTCGGGATTGATCCACGTCCACCACGGCAATATTTTGTTATCGCCAAGACAGGCCATCACATACGGACTCATCGGTGAACTCCCTTTTGCGGATTGGGACGAAGAAGAGACAGCTCCGGAATATCCCTGGACTGTAGAAGACATTTACAAAGAGATTGAAGCACCTTTCCGAATTTTAAATCGAAAGTGTGTATTCGATTGGAAACTAATTGACTGGTGTGGAAGTTTAAAATTCTACTTTGACATCGATTGGTTGGATTTCCACTCCCTAGAAAATCAAGGCAAGAATTACCCTTTTGAAGACTGGTACGAATTCTTTTTCGGCTTTGCGATCCGGAAGATCCATTAACTGAAGATCACACCTGGACATCTACATTTAGCTGGGAATTGGTGGCTCATTGTCATAAGATCTGGCCCATTATTTTCTTGAATCATGTGGATGATCAGGGAGCAAATGACAAGTTCTGGAAAGACTCTGAACGTTATTTCCAAAGTGCAGCAATTGGCTGAAGAGGATTAAGACTCTCAAGAGGAAATTAGAAGAAATTAGCACGCCTGGCTGGTCGCAAAACATGAAGCAAATGTGGTGATTTGAATCACAGTCAAGAAGAAAAGGAAAAACATCAGATCCTCAACAATCTGATTCTCAACCGGGAACCAGTCATCAGTCCATATACCCCATCCCCCCACCAAGAAAAAAACACCAGATCCAAAGGATGTGGTCACTGAAGGACTAGAGCAACAACTTCAATCATTGGTTTTAAAGCAAACAAAACCACCAAGAAGAAAGAAACAGAGCCCCAACTAGAAGATTTGTACGAAAATTCACAAGAACCTTCGCGAGTCAAAAACATTTAAATTTTGACCCGCTAGAGCCCTTTGGTGACGTCAACCGTTTATTTGGAATTCATCCTATGATGGCAGGTCAACCAATTCCGATCCCTGGAGGCCAAGGTGAATCACTCACTCCCAATTATGGAGACTGTTGTCAACCGGAGGCCAAACAAGAACCCCAATGAGTACACAAGAATTAGCAGCAGCCTTAACAAAAATTGCGGCTCATCAAAATGCTCAGATGCTAGCCGCCATTCAACAAGCGCTTGCAGGAGGACAAGGTGCAGCTGTAACGCAGCCGATTATACTCAACAATAAAGAGTATAAACCAAACGAAGTGGATTACAGAGGTACTAACAAGTTAAGAGGATCTGCGGATTCTCAAGACTGGAGAATGCGACTAGAACGTCAATTTTTGGCAGCAGGACATGCATATTATCTCACTCCCCAACGTGACATACCTCCGGTTTTAAATACACCATTAGTGACCGAAGAGCAAGTCACGAAGTACAGATTGGACACGGAATACCTAATGGGAGTCATGACAAACACTTTAATGACTGATTTGCTCAAGATGGTTCGCTTTCAAACTACTATCTATGGTATTTGGCATCAACTAGAGGAATTGTATTTTTGGCACGGGACAACAATCCATTCAAGCTATCACCTTGGTCAATCCACTGGACTACAAGTTGGTTAGTATGTACCTCAAGGAAATGGTACATTACCAAATCAAGTTGGCAGCTTTAGGGGAAAACATGCAATACTAACGCTGGGTTGGTCTATGTATTTGCCGGCTCAAGCAAGAAAATATCAGGACAAAGAAGTATGAAGACTTGCTGGCTCCCTGGTTTAATTTAAAAGAGGCCGAACAAACGAAGGCAGAATTAAATCGAAGAGTATTGGTTTGGGAAGACATGCAAGGCTTAAAGTTGGAAGCCACAGGCAATAAAGAAAAAGAAGCAAAGCCCGTGCAGAGAGCAAATTCTGCGAATCAAAATAACCCCAACAATAAGGGTCAAAATTCCCAGAATCAGAAGAATCAAGGCCAGCAGAACAATAAAGGCAACAAGAACAATGGAGGACCAAAGGGGAACAGCAATCAAGCCAACCAATGAAACTCCAATAATCCTCAGAATTTCGAAGAAAATACAAAAAAGGGCTTCACAAGTAAAGAGGATTTTCTAAAGTGGAAGAGTGATACCACTTGTCACTTCTGCCACAACAAAGGCCACTGGACTAGAGAATGCAAAGCAAGACAAGAAGCAGTGAAGAAAGGTCTAGTACCAGAGCTAGTTCCTCCTCAACCGTACAAAGGAAAAAAGAATGTATTTGATAATACAGAAGACAATCCAACAATCAAGGTGGACCCTCAACGTCAGGTGCCCATTCTGCCCATGCAAATATATGCCGTTCTTTAGGCTTTCTTCCCAAGGCTAATATGGCGGTCATACAGCACGTTGGATTTAGCGTCGACCAGAATGCGTATCACGACGACTGGCTTTTCGACTCTGGAGCAACAAAACATTTTGTGGGGATACAAAATGGTTTGAGTCCTACCATGACTACGGTGATGGAGAATTAGAAGCAGTTGGAGGTCCAGACAACAGTGTTTATTACGCCACAGGCTATGGGACAGTACGAGTGAATGCCCTGGTGAACCAGAAGAAAAAAATTATGGAAGGTTATTTACTTCAAGAATGTGAGCTATAGCTTGGGATGCATACATCCCAGGCGGCAATAACCTCATTTCAGTCAATACACTAAAGGATGACTTGAGGTACATTTCTGGATCAGTCCTTAACCAACCTTTCTATGTATGTGAAAGTGTTAAAAATAAAAAGGTGCTTTTTACAACCCGAGACCAACGGTCCTTGCCATTATGTAACTTTGAGTGGGTTCCAGGAACTCAAGCAAACGCACTCAATGGCTTACAAATGAGTTTATGGCACGAACGACTGGGCCACATCAACAAGTACATTAACAGGACCATTGAGAAGCAAGCCGTGAGTGACTCGGATCTGATGATTAGAGTGACTACCCCTTGTTTTCCATGCCTGGAGGCAAAAGCGATCAGAAAATCTTGCCCAAGAAGAGACCCTTCTCACAGATCCCAACAACCTGGACAAATTTTACATGCTAACGCGGTATACACAAGACATGTAGGAAAACATCCCAGTGGATACAAGTACTTTATTCTGTTCAAGGATGAAGCTACTTGTTACAGAGAACTGTACGCGCTGTACAAGAAGAGCGGGCCACAAGTCCTAGAGGCCTTGCAAATATGTATCCAGAATATCAAAAACATGGTGGCAAAGTTCAACAGCCGGGTGGAAGTTTTTCGAACAGATTCAGGAACAGAATTCACCAACAACCTTGTCAAAAATTGGCTGAATCATATGGGAATTACTCATCAGTTTAATACCGTTGGTATTTCCGAGCAAAATGGATACATGAAAGAAATGTCAGAACAGTATCAGAAATCTCCAGAACCATGTTAATACAAGCAAAGTTGCCCCCCTCATTTTGGATTCAGGCGATGGCAACTGCAGTGTACATTTTAAACAGAACTTTAAATGCACACTGTAAAGAAAAAATTCCTTTTGAAATGCTGACCGGAACAAAGGCCTCAAAAGGTCATGTAAGAATTTTCGGATCAATATGCTTTGTGACGGAAAAAGATGGGAGCAGTCTAAACTCCCGAGGAATTCCAGCCATTCTAGTTGGTTATTATGGCTCCACGAATTACTCAGTTTATTACCCGGACAGTGATACGGTTGATGACAATGTAAAAGATGTAACTGAATTGAAACTGTAATTGTAACTATAATTGAAACGCCAGTGTCTCAGATCGACCTCCGCTGGAATAAAGAAGAAATGGCAACTTTATACGCCCTTAAACCAGAAGAAACTTTAGTGCAAGGGGCTATTGTGAAGCCAGGAGACCCCAGAGACCCATTAAACATGCCTTCACATAGCGAGAGCCTCGAATCACTGGACCAGTTTGACCTGTCCCTTGAAGACCCCCTGATGACTTTGAAGTGATAGTTGTGTCTGAAAGTCCTCCCCTAGACGATATTCAAATCACTACAGACAATGACTGCTTTCAAGAAGAACAAAGAATAGATACGGAAGTGGAAGCCCCAGTGTTGACAGTGAAATAGAAATAATTTCCCCAACAGTGCCATCACCAGAATATGAGGGAGATTACCCCAGAAGGTCATCCAGGATCAAAAGAGTGCCCTCTTATCTTGGAGCTTTCGCCATGAGTACCCAAGTGGTGGTTGAAGAAGAAAGGAAAAGTATAGAATGTCAACCCCTTGAGGAACATTGTTGTGCCTAAAAATTTTGAAGAGGCCACAGTGTTCAGTAAACATCGCCATCAGTGGCTCGAAGCTGTACAAACGGAGATGGATGCCTTGGTTGCAAATAAAACCTGAGTGTTAACAGAAAAACCGGCCCACAAGAAAAATATAATCAAGGGCAAGTGGGTGTTTGTAGTGAAAAATGATGCCATGACAGGACTTAGAAAATTCAAGGCAAGACTTGTGGCTTGTGGCTATTCCCAAAAGGAAGGAATTGATTTTGACACTGTTTGCACCTGTAGGCCGTTTCGAATCCGTTCGTCTCCTCATAGCCGTAGCTGCACACAGAGCTTATGCAATGCTGCATATGGATGTGCAAAATGCCTTCTTCAACGCTGATGTGGACAAAGATGATCTATACATGCAACAACCTGAAGGGTGTCGTGTGGGGAACAAATTGTCACCTCAAGAAATCCCTTTACTGCCTAAAGCAACCACCTGCACAGTGGAATGACAACTTTAACAAGACTTTAACCAAGCTGTAGTTCCGAAAAGTGTATATATGCTGAAAACTGTGTACATGCAAGATATGATGGTGAAAGGACTGCCTTTATGGTCATATATGTAGATGACATATTGGCTGTTGCTAAAACACCTGGAGTGCTCCTAGAAATGTTTGAAGCTCTAAGGAAGGAGGGTCCTTATGCCACAAAATGTACGAAAGCCACCACTTTCCTTGGAATTCAGATTGAAGAAAACAACAAAGGCGTCTTCCTTTATCAGTCAGACTATATAGAAAAAATGATCAACAGACATGACATTGGAGACGCAGCACATTTTCCCAAACAACCCATGGCAGCGGGTTGCAAGCTGGAAAAAGAAGAAATAAAAATGATCTACCCTATCAAGAACTTATCGGCTCACTATTATATGCAGGTCGATGCACACGTCCAGATATTGCCTATCCCGTGTGGAAATTAGCACGTTTCATGACGTGTTATGGTCCTCCCCATTACAAAGCCTCTATCCGTGTACTTAAGTATTTAGCTGGCACAAAGACTGAAAGAATTCTCTATACCAGGAAGGGTGATGCACCTCTCACACTTCATTGCTTTAGTGATGCAGACTGATCTCATCAAGAATGCCCCATTCAGCTGGTATGCCAACAAACAAGGATGCATTTCCTGCTCCACTCAAGAAGCTGCATATGCTGCTATGAGTTATACAGTGCGCGACATGATATGGGCTGACAGAATGCTCAAAGAACTGGGAGAAAAGAATTTGCCACCGTATACAATTCGCTGTGATAACAAAGGTGCAGTGCAAGCAGTGAAAAATAATACAGGTGGGCATGAGCTCGGCACATAAATGTTCGCAATCATTTCATTCGTGACGTATTTAATGCGAAAGATATGTACTTAGATCACATCCCCGGCCCTCAGCAACCAGCTGACATACTCACCAAAGCTGTCAGTGCACAGGAGTTTGACAGTAAAACACCACTCGTAGGATTAAGAACAAGAGAAGAATTTCACTCCATTCCCAGAGCTCTGCCTGCAGTGTAATCCGACCTGGCTCCTCAAGACCAGACCCGGAGTTACAACAAGTGTTAGACAAAGTGAACAAGAGAATAGAGTGGAGAGACAAGGCAGCAGGGCATTTTAGAAGTAGGCTGCATGAGAGAAAGGTATCCTCGGATACAAGCAGTTTGTCCTCGGATAAACTTAGGGTAAATAGAAATAAGAAAGGTGAATCCTCGGACTCACAAGGTAGATAGGAGTCTTCGGATTCCACAGAGAAAAGTAGCAAGGAGTCTTCGGATTCCACAGATAAACGGGAATCTTCGGACTCACAGTCTAGGAGGAAGTCCTCGGATTCCAAAACTAAAGTAGATAGACATAAGAAAAAGAGCCACCGTGAATCCTCGGACTCACGTAAAAAGAAGAAATTGAAAAGACTGGAAAAAGATTCATTAAAGAATTTTCCAAAAGACTGGGGATCCCGAGTACAAGTCAAAGGAGTACCAGTTTTCACATGCCTCTCGATCCATCTTTGACTGAAGAAGTTCATTTAGAAAGATTCAAAGAAATATTCGGGGACATTATATCTCCTCCAAGAGCCAAATCAACAACACCTCCCCCAACAAAACGTCTGAAAGGCCTTCCATTGGTTCAGGTGATTGCTGATCCCTGAACGGATGAATATTTGCAAAAATTTATCCAAGAAGACGAACCAGATAAAGGCTCAGAAATTTTGGACGAGTGCTTTGGTGGTGCTCAGCTTGCCATTATGCCCATTTCCATTGCAACACCGAATGTGAATATTGAACCTCCCCCGGCTCTTATTCCACACAGACCTGGACAAAAACATCTAAGAGTAACTCCACACCCACCAGCGATTCCTCCTTCAGCAGGCCCTCGTCGTCCTCAAAGGTCTCCTTCCCCTCAGCCAAGTACCAACCGCGGAGGTGGGAGGTCATCTGATTTCATCCCCTTTGTACTGATCCTTCTACTTGGCACTGCTTTAGGAGGGTCTGGTGTAAATGGAGAAGACAGAACAAATAACCTGTACCCTTTCGGACTCATCCCTGACTCGGAAGTACAGAGACAAGCAGATTCAGACAATACTATGCGACACGTGCAAGACGACCACTCATTCACCCAAGGGAAAGCAGTGCTATGGAGAAAGGACTACTTACCATTGGCCGAGGGACATGTGTGAGTGCTGATGAAAATTTTGATCATAAATCCATGCTTGCTGCTGGATTTTCGTGACTGGTCAAAAAATTCTCTCGAAGAAAATTCCGAAACTATGCACGACGACCTACCAGACCCAATTTTTAGATCCATTAACTGAAATGTGCCCAATGAACACTCCACATCTCAAATCTTATCGCAGAAAAAGTAGACATCCTGTGGCCCTGATTGCCGTCGCAGCAACTGCTGTTGTGGGACTTGGTGTCAGCAGCTATGCCCTCCACAGAACCTACCAACTTGAAAAAAATCAACAAGCTCTCATAGATGATGTGGATAAGCTGGAAAAAGGTCAGAAAGCCTTAAAAATGCGCATCAAGCTCATTGAAGAAGGTCTCCGCAATGTCACCGCTGAAGTCGAAAATCTCCAAGGAAAAATCGAAAGAACAATTGATGCCTACACTGAAGTGGATCATGGCTTGACTCACATTCGTGTGGATCTCAGGGATGGAAAAAGAGCCCTTCAAGATACCGCAAGAGCCTGGAATAAAGGAAAAACGAACATTTCACTGGTCAAGTATTTACACATGACCCTTGATTGTTCACCAGACAAATGCCCTATAGAATACGGAAATTTTTATAATTGCTGGCAAGATCACAGCACAAAACAACTCGGAATTTACCTGCGTTTTGATGTCCTTCGGACAATTGAAGCTTGGGCCAGACTCCGTGCAGATCCTTTCACCTTGTGTGTGGAAAATGAAGAAAATCAAATTTGTGAACACCATTATACAGGTCCTACCAGTGCCATCATGAATATACAGGAGGACTGTATTGTGCAGACGAACATGAATGCAAATTGGGACAATCCTGCGATTCTCGGTTCAAGAGAGTGCATCAATAGCCCCCCTTTGTTAGACCCTAAACAAGTGTATGAAAAGGGTATTTGTCACAGTGAGGTCACTCCCCCAATCACCACTCAAATCAAAATCTACAATGGCATGTATTATATATACTGCTATAAGGGATTCATAGAGCTCGGAAAAAGAAACATCAGTTGCCCGAACTATGTCTTCCCCCTCACCTTGACGACGACATTCACCCTGAATGACATCACCAGGAATGGGGACATGATGAAGTACACCTAGTGAGAAAAAGAAGACCCGGTACTTATGGACCATGCCAACACCAAGAGTTCCTTGGCGCAATCTGTCAAAAGTCTTTAACGAAAGATGGGAAGAAAACGAAAAAGCCATCAAAGAAAAAATGAAAGAAGAATCCAGTATCATGCAAAAACTGGGAGAACATGGATTAGGCTGGAAAAAATTCCTGCTGATTGGACTGGGAGGGATTGTTCCCACTCTCATCATCATCTTGGTCAGGATGTGTTGCTACATGAGGAACAAATAACGACATGAAACGGATACGAGGTCTACGTATATACCAGCTCAGGAGGGAATCGTCATCAACCTTGGCTCATCTCCTGATCTGAAGAAGAAAAAGCAATTAGAAGAAACCCCTGCTCAAGCGACCGCATAGGATCCACTTTCAGGACCTTCTCTGCAACCTCTGGGATATGACCCCCTACATCCACCAACGGCTGATGGAGGCATCTGGAAGAACGGCCGCTACTGGTATCCGGTAATAAAGAATTAATTATAAGTTTTGAATTTCATGTGTTTTCACGACCCCTTGAAATTAAGAGGGTGTGGAGAAATTGAGATCCGTCTCATTTTCCCCGTATTATATGTATTAAGTTCTTTGCAAGCATTTATTTTTGAGCTCTGCTCTTCTAGTTTATGTAAGTTCAATATATTTATGTTTATGTTTCAGTTATTGTGAGCATTCCTTTAGCTTCCTTTTGCAGGATTTTACAGGAAAGAGGAGCTTTGTCCGTTCCAAGGACATTAGATTTATGGTGTTATTTTGTGCGTCCAGCACAAGAGTCCCTTTCCTTTTATTGTTATATTGTTTAAAAAATTCCACCTTTTAGGGCTTTGGGTTTATTTCATATATAGACAAAGATATTTGGATAAAATGAGAGGAGGCTCCAAGATGAGAATCTTTAAAGGCACTTTCTCCCTTAGCAACGAAAAATGAACCGTTGATGCCACCTAGAATTGTTGGAAATCTAACAGAGTCAGGGATAGTACTGATTAATAATCCTCCTCGGAGTTTTTCATTTGATGAGATACCAAATTCAGGGTGTATCTCACCAGCCAAAGTTGGAGTGGCAAATCTTCATTTTGCGGATCCAGATACTCCAGAAATGGCTATGATGAAGAAAAAGTTACAGGAAGTTTTGGAAAGTAGATCCTACCAAGAAAGTTATTCTCTGAGGAGGAAGAGTTCTTTAGTTCTTTCTTCGTCCCACCGAAAGGACCGAAAGAGTCTAAAAACTCAAAAGGTTCGACTACGCAAGGAGAATCATCACGAAGTAACGGGCCAAAGCAAAGTTCAAGCAAAACTGCCACAGAGACTACGTTATCTCAGGCACAAGCTCACAATTCTTAAGCTGAGCATCATTCTAAGCCAAGGAATGACCAAATAAGAAAGTCTGAAGCAATCAAAGTGGAAAATGTCAATGCTGAGATGGAAAGCCGACAAAGTTTACTAGATTCTAATAATCCCATTCCGAGGGTGTTGGATCAAAAGATTGCGGATGGCAGGTCAAGGCAACAGATGTGACCGGATAAGAAGGGACAGTATAAAATGTCTATGAACGAAAAGGCACGTGTAGGATATTTTCAAACGGAGGCAGGCAGGCGTGAATTGCAACAATCTGATCTCAAGGATCAGTGACAAAATATGGGCCTGGACCGATGACCCTAGACACATACAAATGTCAACGTTGACATTGATAGATGGTTTACTTCATTATTACGGTAAGGACACAATTTTATCAACAACCACATTGTGGAAAAGTCTTCAAAAGACGCATTTGTTGGGTATAAAGTCATGGATGTGTGTGATGTCTTTTACTGCTGTCATATCAGGGACTGTTACAGGAAGTGTAATGTTGATTCAGTCATCAAATGCAAATGGATTAGCAGAAATCCAGATGGATGAGAATCTTCTTCGAGAAATTCGTCTGGATGAACAGAGATTGGAAGATATTCAAAGGCTGGATGCATACCATAGGGATTCTATGAGTATTGTAGGTTTGCCATATTGTAGGTTTGCCCATTGCGGAAGAAACACTAAAGTTCACGACGCAAGTAGACTCGCAAGAGAATTATACGGTCGGGGATTCAATTTTCGCCACTAATCTAAATTCAAACGAAAAATTATTGTTGGAATCTTGGAATTCCGTAGCGAAAGGTCTAATGTGTGGACTACAGGGGTTATCTCCTAATGCGACACAGGTGCAGATCACTCAGCGACGAAAGTTTTTGGAACGTATTTTGGAAACATCTGACATTTGGGTGTTATATGATCAAGAAGTGAGACAAAATGTTTCTAAGATCATAGGATTCAAGGGCAACGTATTCTTGGACCTACTTTCCACGCCCCCAAAATGGCAGCCTTCAAATTTGAACAATTTGGCGACTGATCCGGACTTGTAGGAGTTGCGTGCAGACATCAAGGGGGTCCAAGCCTTCAGTGATTTGGCTGAGTCCCACCTGTCTAACCAGACACAGAGGATACTTTGGAGAGTGATCAGGAGGTATACACTGATATGCTAGACACGGCTAATATTATTGAAGAACAATTAATTACAGCAGTGTTAGATGACTGGGGACAACCTACAGTTATCGGACGCACAGCTGAGGATGAGGATTGTGTCCCCGATTTGCTGAGTGAAACAGATAGTGTGCATGGAGACCATGTTGATAGTGGAAGAACATGATGATATTGATTTCTTAGCTTTTTCTACAACAGAAGAATCCACCACGTTTTCTGTTAGTAAGATGGTTGCAAATCCGATGAATGAGAATGCGGAAACAAGTACGATGGAGGAGACATGCACAATTTCTTTAAGGGATGTAAATGTCTCATCCACTACAGAACAGAAAATGCTTTTCTATCCGTCAGTCTCTATGACGATGATGACTATGAAGAATCGACAATACATAGTTGGGAAGATGAACTTGACGAGACGGATAAATTTATTCGTCGTATGGACCAATTTGAACGAGACAATCAGGAGGAGTTGGACAAGGGAAAACTAGTTTCTACTTCACAGTGGGACTTTTTCTTTTGGACAATGCTAGTGGTATTTCGTATACTAGGCATTCTTCTCATAGTTATGATTTGTCTCAAAGGTAAACAATTGTTGTCCAGATAGGTAGTCCAAGAGAAAAGTTTTGTCGAACAGATAGAGTCTTTTCTACCACTTTTTCAACAAATCCAGCTACGGGATTTGAACAGTCAAGAACGAGTAGATTCTCATAATCACGTAGACAATAGTCTAGCTCGTAAAGAGTCTGTGACGTTGAGACAACAGTCACACGTGGCAAGGATGATGGCTCAATTACACCAGAAGGAAGATGCGAGGAAGCGTCAAGAGCCATATCCTCAAGTACCCAGGAGACACACATCTGAAGGTGAAATTATTCTGGGCACGGAACAAATAGTTTAAGAAATAAAAAAAAATTAGTTTAAGAGATACAAAATTTTTAGTTGTAATACAAAATTTTTAGTTGTAAGAAATACAAAATTTTAATTATAAGAAATACAAAATTTTATTTGTAATAAATACAAAACTTTTAAAGTACACAAACACGTACATAGGTACTTTGTAAGAGTAACACAAACAAAATTTTTACACATATAGTTTTAATTTACAATTTAAGTACACAGACACATACATAGGTACTTTGAAACGGCAACACAAACACATTGAGATATACGCACATAGTTTTAAGTTTAGAGAATTAAGAGTGAAAATATTACATTATTATATGATGAAAAATTCGAATGAATTATTATGTGAAATCAGTAATTGTCAGTATATGATGAAATATTGGAAATAAAATTGTATATTCATTAGGGCAGCGTTGAGTGACGATTATTGTGTCGCCTCTGGTCTTGAAATTTACATATCAGGTTGAATATGTGATATTCGAGGTTGGTGGAGGTACAAGACAGTAATCATTAGGTAATTACTCTCTTGTCATCCTTCACATCATCACACATCATGTGGGATGATATGGCATTGTCTTCATGACAAGGGGATGGTGCAGTTGTTACACAATGACGGATGTTATCATAAAACATCTATTTAGATCTATCAATAGCCATGAGACATCTAGGTTAACCTGAAGATGTGAGTGGGAATTGAGAGATTAGTCTTTTATTAACCTTTCACATAAAACGTGTTCGTTGTATTTGTTGTACCTTTGTGCATCTAAATACATACGTATCATGTAGATAGGAGTTTCCGATTAAAGGCCAGGAAACTCCCGGTGAAATCCAGAGCAAGCCCCTAGGACGGGATCCTCTGCAGAATAACCGGTGAACCCATAGCCCGAAGTCCATATGACCTGGAACCTGGTCGTATGGCAGGGATTCTACAACAATCGTATCTCTGTGAGATTAAGCCCCTCACTGGACGCTGTAATGACGTAAGTGAGCGTAAGAACCTCCCATGGTGATTACACCATATGGGACCAGTTACCCGGGTATTACACAACACATAGGGCATCTCTAGGAGTATGCTAGCTAGAACCTAACTGGTGGCAGCGGTGTGATTAAGCCCCTTACTGGATCTTGTAATACGTAGGTGGACCTTCCGTAGTGCTACCGCATCATATGGGACGAGTTATCCAGTATTGCATAAATCATAGCACATCTCTCAGAGTCTGCCAATAGGAACCTAACTATAAAGTATTACTTTAAAATTTTACTCAGTATCATGTCACAGTTTAGAGTGAACATATTTCCCATAGTTGCAGAAAGTAAAATTTCCTAGCTTCCCGGAAGTTCGGATCGAGCACTATTTTGGCGTACTGACAGGCCAAATTGCTTCACTAAATTGGCGCACCAGCCAGAAGAGCGGAAAAATTATTTTCATGGTATGATAAGCCAAATGTTTATACAAATTTGCGGTCCAGCCGGCAATTTGGCGATTTGACAAACCAAATTGTTTCAATATATCGGCAGACCAACTGCGTAATTTGGAAATCGAGTTGGGCGCTAGACAGGTCAAATTGCCAAGTATTAATTCAATGGAAGGCTCTGGCGGAAAAGTGAGACTATTGACACTAATTCGAGCGTATAGACCGACTCCGGTTTAGTGACGCAATTTGGCCTGTTGGACCACCAAAATAATGAGAACCGTCTAGACTCTCCGCACCAGCAATATTATGGTTTAGGCTACTAAAGCATAAATGGCAAGCGAACTTAAACCGGTTTATCACATCTCAGTATATTTTGTTGAAGAAAAAACAATGAAATGGGGCAGAAAAATTGTAAAGAGTATTATCACCGTAAAAGATAAATAATACTAATAGCACCATCTGTGTAACAAGAATATGTATACGCGAAAGCTCTTTGGGCCGTCCTCATCCTCTTGAGAATGTTATTTTATTATTAAAGGGATATATATGTATATAATAATAATAACTACTAAATATGAGGGAATACAGGACAGAATATCGTGGAGGTACTTATTAAAGGTAAATGTTAACTGGAAAAGAGTCCTGGAGACAGTGGTGAGGATGTCGCCCTGATTGACAATCCAGTCAGGGTATTTATACTAAACTAGTACATATGTACATTAATGTGGT
>JAQGBT010001182.1:0-35254 GCA_034698585.1 Disparrhopalites patrizii
CCCCCATCTCCACCACCCCCGGAATTCCATGGTGTTAAATCCCCAGGCCATGAATCATCAGTATCAGGTGCCTCATCAGAACAACAACAATATGAGTGGGCCCACCACGCCCACGGGGAATTGTCCCAATGGGAATTGCCCCAGTAATAACCCATCAGGGGCCTCCTCCGCCCCTCAACCAATCTACGCCGTGAGTTCCGTGATTCATAACACGTCGAATCCGAATGTGAAGAACATATCACAGGTTCATATCCCGCCCCTGCAACTACAAATCCCGCCCATGACGAATCACGTCCTGGGATTGGCCAATGGGGTCAATGGGGTGATTAATAATGCCCGGAGCGGCTCCCAGGCCTCTTCCGGCTACCAGAGTCAAAGCCCCGTTTTGGAGGGATGTGAGGAATCCAAGATTGTTGGGGGGAAGGGCGGGAATAATAAATCTCCTGGGGAGGTGGGCAATCACGTGGTGAAGGAATTAAATAATAAGAATCAACAACATCATCATCATCATTTGTACCGGAAGGATTTGGGCGGGAATTTGAAGGTTGGGGGCATTGGGGTGGGCGGTGGTGATAAATGCAGCTTTAATAATAACTTTGAGGGTCATCACAATAGTTGTGGCCGGAAATTTGGCTCTCAAAGCGTGGATGATCTCAGCTCTTTGGGCGTGGAGCCTGGCGGTGACATGGGCTTTAAGAGGCGGTAAGAACTTATTTTAATGTGCAGATATCTGCTTATATTCAATTAGCAATAAAATCTAGTTAAAATCATGGATTTTTTGTTTATTGTTCCGAATTTGCACGGACGTCAGTAATCCAGAGAAAATGACTAATTCATTATTTATGCTCCCAAATTCAATAAAATCCGGCGAAAATGGTTAATTTGTTTCTTATTTTTTCATATTCACAGTGAAATCCGGTGAATGTTATTTTCTTGGTTGTTTTCTTGGATTTGAAATAAGTTTCGGCGAAAGGGAATAATTATTTATTTAAATGAATTTAATACAAAGTCCAGTGAAAATGTATAATTTCTTGTTTATTCTCTTGGATTTATAATAAAATCCGAAGCAATCGACGTAGTTCTGATTTATTTGTGGGAATTCACAGTCAAATGAATGGAAAATGATTAATTTTTTATTGTTTCTTGAATACACAAAGAAATTCAAAGAAAGCGACTAGTTTCTATTTTTTTCCAAATTCACAACAAAATCCAGGGAAAATTGGTACTTTTTTTTCGTTTTTCTGATTAGGCAGTAAAATAGTCAAATTTTCCTTTATTGTTTCGATGCCGCAGTTAAATAACGAATTGTTTCTTTATTCGTCCGATATCGCAGTAAAATGATGAATTATTTCATTATTCTGCTGAATTTCAAATAAATTCCAGCGAAAATGACCAATTTCTTATTATTTTTACTGAATTAACAATAAAATCTTACAAAAATAACTATTTTCTTATTCGTTTGTCTGAATTTGCAGTAAAATCAGGGAGAAATGACTTATTACAGATTTAATTCCCTGTAATTGTTATTTATTTTCTCGAATGTGTTATTAATATTTAATTTGGTCATTGAATATTGTATTATTTAGTTGCCGAATTTGCAAAAAAGTCTGAACTGATGTTGATTGATTTCTTGTTTAATTTCTCGGAATTCCCAATACAATTAAATGAAACGAGATACGGCCTTTAATTATGCGTAATATTATATTTGAATTAATTGAATGTAAAGTCAGTTTAAAATGACCGTTTTATTTCCCATTTTTCACAGATTAACAAGATCCTCGAGTTCCTCAGACTGCGAATATTCCCCTCCGGGTATTTCCAGCAAGAGCAAGAATTCCCGGTCAAGTCAGCAGAAATTCGGGAATGGCGGGTCGGGTCAAGGGAACAATAATAATGGGAAACCCAAAATCAAAATGGTCCCAACCCCGCATCATCGCCTAAGTCGCCGCTCTTCGGCGGAGTTACTTCGGAAGAATCACCCGTACAGTTCCTCGACGGATGAGGATTCGGACAGTGGCCGGAATGGGCACGGGCCTCATCATCATCATGGGGCCGGTCCGGGGCTGGAGCGGGATGAAGCCCTGGTGGTGGTTCCCCAATTGCCCCCTCGAAGGATCCATGGGAATAGCAAGAGGAATTTCGGGAATAATAATAATAGTAGCAGTAATAATGTGAATAACAATGGTACTAACCTCAATAGCTGTAGTAATGGAGGCAATACTAATGGCTCCAGGCCGAATCTCGATGGAAGCTTGAGTTCAAATGGAGAGAAATCCTTGGAAGAGGTGAGACATCATCATTCCCATTCACGAGCTCTCGATGTTGGAATTGATTGTTCGAAGGTGATTACCTGCGCTTTCGCCCTTTTTTTTCATTTTTTAATTTTTCGTTTTTTTATTTATTTTTATTGCATGCTACTTTGTTGGGTTTCTGTTGCATGTTTCTTTTTTGGGTTTTCTTCTGATTTTCTGTTGCATATTTCTTTTTTGATTTTTCTTCTGATTTTCTGTTGCATGTTTCTTTTTTGGGTTTTCGTCTGATTTTCTGTTGCATGTTTCTTTTTTGGGTTTTCGTCTGATTTTCTTTTGCATGCTCCTTTTTTGGATTTTCTCTTGATATTTTTTGTATGTGTTTTTGGGGTTTTCTGTTCATATTTTTTGCATGTGTTTTTGGGGTTTTCTGTTGATTTTCTTTGCTGCTTCTTGCTTCTTTTTCATGGTTTTTTTGTGATTTTTTTGGGGTTTCCTTTTCTTGCATTTCTGGGGAGATTTTTCATAATGTATTTTTCTTTGTGGGCTTTCTCCTAATTTTCTAGCTTTGGTTGTGTTTTGTGGGCTTTCTCTTGCCTTTTTTTTCTTTGGTTTGATTTTGCTGTTGAAGTTCTTCCGTTTTTTTCTTGAATTTTTGTATTGCTTTTCTTTTTATTGATTTTTTGTCGTTTTTTTCGTTTTTTCTATGATTATTGCGTCCTTTGAGTTTTTTAATTTCATTTGATTTTGTTGTCCGCTGGAGGTTTTTAATTTTGTTTGGGTTTTGTTTTGATTTTATTTGCGCGCGAATTTAGTTTTCTTTCGAGTATTTTATTGTCAGTTTTCCGTTTCAAAGTGGTTTGCATTTTTTTCAGTTATTTTTGTTAATATCTGTATCATTTTTAGTTATTTTGTTCTGTCCAGGCAGTTTTTCATTTTCAGTTCTTTCTTCGTGTTATTTTGTTTGTTTTTGATGGGATTTTTGTGTTTACTTTTGATTTTATATGTTTCTTGGTGTGTTTGCCCATTTATCCTAGTATTGTGTCAGTTTCTGTTTTCTTGGGCAGTTGCACCTTCTCTCGTTTAAATTCCTTAGAATTTGTCGGCCTTCCCTGGAAATGACGTAGTTTTTAGTTAAACATTGAAATCGTTTCAATCTAAATTTGCTTTCACTCTTGGTAGTAAGATCAGCCAGAATTTTGAATTTAGCGCGAAAACTGTGTAGAAAATTTTCTCTTTTTCCTTGGATCACTCCCTCGATCAATTTCTGCTGTATGTGCGGCGATTTTTGTGTAGGTACTTTTATGACTTTTGTGCTTCCCTGGAGAGTAGAGCTGGGCGCGGGATGGAATTACTGGAAAGCGAATTATTTCATAGAAGAATAATTAGTAAAAATTTTAAATATTTTAAGTATTTTTTTATAAATAATATTTTTGTTGAATTTTCAGTACGAGCGGGAAATGTTGGATCTCCGCCGAGCAATGGAGGCTTTACAATTGAAGTTGAACCGTGCTGAAGAGCGTCTCTTTGGTCATGACAGCTCGACCGGTGCCTCTCGTCGGGAATCCGACCTCTTCCTCCCCGCCGCCCCGTCCCCAAACCCCAATCTCCCCTCTCCCAACGGCAATTATGGCAGTCACAATAATCTTCACAATAATTTGAACCATACCAATGGGAATAACAGTAACAACAGTACCGGAAGTGGCTGTCGGGATCGATTGTCCCTCAAATCCGCCGATGAGAATTCCCTGGAGATGGACCACCTTCTTCAAAGACTTTTGAGTGCGGAGGAGGAGATGAAGCGGGAGCAGGAACTCCTCACGGCTCTGGATAGGAAGCAGAAGTTAATTGATGCACAAGAACAAAAAGTGGGTGATTCAATCCAGTTTTTCTTTCTCATGTTAATTTTCCTTTCAGGCTTTCTTCCTTTCATTCATTGTTTTTCCCCTTTGTGAACCGGGGTTTTTCTCTCTCTTTTCTGAATCTAATTATATTTTTCTGTACGTCCTCCATTTCCGTGTCATTCTGCTTTGGAACTAATTGGAAACTAGATGGATTTGGGATTGGGTGTCCTTTGCAGATGGAAACTTGTTCTTTATATGTTTTTTTTAGTTTCTCCTTTTTTCTCTTTCTCTTGTTCTTTATATGATTTTTTAGTTTTTCCTTTTTTTTCTTTCTCTTGTTTCTGTGTTTTTGCTTTAATTTTGTATTATTTCATTGGTTGTCGTTTTCTTTCCTTTTTCTCTCTAGTTCATTTTCTGCCTAGTTTTTTTCGATTTGTCTCCGTTGTTAATTTTCTGCCTAGTGTTTTTCTTTTTCGATTTGTCTCCCTTGTTAATTTTCTGCCTAGTTTTTTTCTTTTTCGATTTGTCTCTCTTGTTGATTTTCTGCCTTCTTCGTTTTTTCTGTTTGTCACTAATTTTTATTTTCAATTTTTTCTTGCCTTTTTGTTGTAGATGTGTCTGTTACACTTTGTCATTCATCTCTTTTTTTATTTTACTTGCCTTTTTTCTCTAAATTCTCTTTGTTTCTGTTATAGGCTCGTTTTTATTCTTTCAGTTTTCGTTTTTCTTCTTTTAATCTTCTGTTTTCCTCTCTTTTAATCTCTTTTCTTCTTTTAATCTGCTTTTTTCCTCTCTTTTATTAGTCTCCTTTTTTCCTCGCTTGTAATCATAATTTTTCAACTTTTATTCTACATTTTTCTCCTTATTCATTCTTTCATTCTCTTAAACATCTGTTTTCTCTGGTACTCTCCTTTTTTCTCTGACAAGTCTCTTTTTCCCTTATGCGTTTTTTTTCTCTCTTTGAATCCTTTTTTTTCTCGTACGCGTCTCACTCCTGTCTTTAAATGGCATGTCTTTCTCTTACATATTTCTTTTCTCTCAAGGGCGTCTGTTTTCTCTCTGTTTTTCTTACGCGTCTTGTTTCTCACTTTTACCCTTTTTTTTTAATTTCCTTTTTTATTCTTTGTCAAGGTCCTCGTGTTTTCCCTCCACTTCTGTGTTCTCTCTTCTAATTTGTTTCTCTCTTATGGTCTCTTTGACTGCTGTGGTTTCTGTCTCTTAATTAATTTTGTCTCTTTGCTCTCCTATTTGTTTCCACTCACGCTCTATTTTTTCCCTTTCCCTCCATCATCCTTCTTTGATCCTTTTCATTGCCTTTTTGTGTTTCAGTTCACTTTCACTTTTGTCTCTCCCGCCCTTTTGTGAGTTGGGATCTATAATATTGGTTTTGGAACCTCAAGTTTCTTCCTTTCTCTTGTCTTCCACTGCCTTTTGATATCGAAATTAGTTTCTGATCTTGACTTTCACTTTCCCTTTGTTCATCCAATATTAGTACTTTCCCTCCCTTTCTGTCTTCCCTTTGAAGTGTCATGGCTCTTGCTAGGATGTATAATGCAATTTTGTTTTAAATTCAAATTCCTTTAATTAACATTTTGGTACATTACAGATTGCCCGGCTGGACTCCGTAAACAATCAGTTGTTGGAAGCTTTGGCCCAGATCCGGGACAGTCTCCAGCAACAACATGTTCTGGCCCAGCAACAAAAGATCCAGATGCAGCTCCAGAAGCAACAGCAACACCTTCAAACCTTGGCCAACACCGGCCTCCATGCCCTCCCCGCCTCCCCAACCTCCCGGAATTTCAGTAGTCATCATAATAATCATTTCCAAAGTACCAATTTCAACAGTAGTAGTAATAATGTGAATAATAATATTAATGGTCCCCACAACGGACTGAATGGGAATTTAAATGGAGGGAACACGGGCTTGTATTTGGATGTGGTTCCCCATCATCCCATCCTCCTCCCCGGGCAAGCCCAGACGGGTCGAGGGGGGAATAATACGACCAAAGTCCTGATTACAAGTGACAGCAGTGGAGAAAGTGGGAGTGTGAGTCCAACAATGAGTTTGGAAATCCCTGGGAATAATAACAATGGACATATCCATGATTCTTCCCCACATAATCCCCGGGATTCCGCCACGTTTTTGGGGGAGCAAGCTCTTAAGATGTTGGCGGAATTGAAGAGTAGCTCCTGCTAAATCCCTCTTTGTTTTTTTTTTTTGGGACAAAAATGACCTTTTAATTACAAATTTTTTTTAGTGCTCTTTGTTATGTTGTACATATGGAGATTTTATTAAGAAATTATATTAAGAAAATAATAATTATTGTTCAAACAAATATTAATCCTAATATTGTCAATGCTTTTCAGCATTTCCCAGCACCAACCAAAGCGAGAGAATCTCCAGTGTATAAAATG
This sequence comes from Disparrhopalites patrizii, assembly GCA_034698585.1. NCBI lineage: Eukaryota > Metazoa > Arthropoda > Collembola > Symphypleona > Sminthuridae > Disparrhopalites > Disparrhopalites patrizii. Next base: position 6,509 of record JAQGBT010001182.1, read on the forward strand.
TATTTAGTTGTAGATTCAAAGTTTTAGCAAATTCAAAATAAGGTTTAGTTAATTCAGGAGAAAGCTTAGTTAATTGTAATTAGCGTTTGATTAATTAAAATGATTCAAAGATTGATTAAAGTAACTAAACTTTGATCAATTCAAATAATTCTTGTTGGATTAAAAATAATTCGGGTTGAATTAAAAATAATTCGGGTTGAATTAAAAATAATTCGGGTTGAATTAAAAATAATTCGGGTTGAATTAATTAAAACAATTCGGGTTGGATTAATTAAAATGATTCAAACTGGATTCATTTAAGAATTGAATGTGAATGAATTAAAATATTATTAAGCGTTTTTGCAAAATAATTAAATTTTAATACACCTTTTTAGTATTTCTCTCAAGTCTGTATTATGCTTCACAAATACTTCTCAGAAAAAAAATACCTTGTACAACCAAAAATATTTGTATTTTTTAGAAATTATATATCCCAGCTTTGATTTTAAAAATGTTCAGAGAATTGATTTTAGAGATGGGAAAAATGTGTTAGCTTCACCTTGTAATATTTCATGGAATTGACAATTACTTTGTGGGGGAGAAATTTGTGGGATTTCCCCGGATCAACAATAAAATTCTGTAATTTATAGATGGACAACTAGGTCATATTAATAGACAAAATAATGCAAAAAAATATATACGTACAGAAAAAACTACTCCTGGGCACCTGCAAATGGGAAAATCCCTTTGAAAAAAAAAATTATATCTACGGAAGATTTTATCTGAATTATCAAAAAAAAAGGTTCAAATGTAAGAAAATATCAAGAATGAGGCTTTGTATTATAATGCCTAGTTCATTTTTTTTTTTAATTTTTAGACTTTATTGCTTCTACATGAGCTCTCAATAATGTTTTTTTTTAGTTTTTTTCTCCAATTAATTTTTGTTCAGTAATGAATGTCCTCTGTTTTAGACGTTCCCCTTGATGTAAATTTGAATGTACATATAAATGTGTATTTAATGGTAAATACTAGGATATTTAATGGTAGGAATTCCTCCTCAAATTATCAGCTTAGAATTTTGTCATAGTTTTAATTCATATACAAATAGACAAAAAAAAAATCCTTTCAGGAGAGAATTATATATTGTGGGGGGAAATGAACAAAAAATATGAAATTTAAAAAAAAAAATCCAAAATGCTTGGGCTTTGTTTTTTTCTAATTTTTTATTATAAATGAAAATTTCCCATAAAAATGTAGTCTTGTGTTCTTTTTTGTAATAATTTCTCTTTTGTAGTCTTTTTCTAAACCATGTGTTTCATGTTCAAAAAAATACATTAATAAATGTAATAATAAGATTGTTAATTTAGAAATTTTTTGTAATTATATTACAAAATTTAGGAAATAGAAAGGAAAATTTATTAGGTTCTGGTGCCTCTTTAGGAAATGCATTTTTTCCTGGCACTAAATTTTTTTTTAGGGAAGTAGCAAGTTTCTAAAAATTTAGAAAACTAATTTTAGATGAATTACAAAGATTTATAATGTGTTATTATGATAACCCTTGTTTTTTTGTTGTTGTTATATGATTGAAAAAAAATATTTTACCTGTTATTTTGGTGGCTTGTCATTTGTAAAAGGTACTAATTTTGTAGTAGAGACATTTTCCCGTGGTTATGAATAGCGGGGAAAAATGAATCGAGTCTTAAATGATTTTTAAATCCAAGAAAAACAGTACATATGTGAATATAATAGTAATGCATTTTTTTGCCATTAACTACGTAGTGTTGAGTGTATACACATAATTTTTTTTCAAGCCTTTGATGTATAGGAAAAGGTGAAATTATTTAAAGAAAAATGTGAGGATTTTCACTATTTATTATATAATATGCTATACACCCGCGATATGTCCCTTTGTATATGTTGTAGGATTTTCATTGTATAATGGACAAAAACATTTTGATGGAATTCTAATATTACTATATAATTGCTACTACAAAATAAAATTATTATCGCACCACCGACATTTCCTTGTGTCGTTTTGTCATTATTTGTTATTTTGTTTTCCATGATGTTTTTATCACTGGGAACATTCATGGAATCATATTTTACCGCTGTTCATTAAGTACATCTGTCACCATTAGGACGGCTGTCACCTTTAGAGACCTCACTTAATGTTTCAAATTTTGTTGAGGCAAATGAAGCATTAAATCCCATAGAATTAAAAGATTACATTTTAGGATTTAATTCCAGTATGAAAATAAATTTTGAGGGAAATGAGTACGATTTATTTCCAGTTGTATTTTTTTTTATTATTTATTTACTATTCGTATATATCTGATTACAATGTACAGCATAGGAATAAAATTTTATATAGGATCCCATTTTGAAGCATTTAAAAGTCTGATTTGTTTTGCTCTCCTATCTCATCACGGCCGTTTCATTCCAGAAGAGAATAATGGGGGGGAAAGCAATTTGAATCATTTGCGTTTAATATCATTTATAATAATTTATAATTATTAACATTTTTAAACTATGTCAAAGTTATCCGCCATTTGCACCGAACCTTTTTATAGGATTACAGAAATAACCTTAGAATTATTATTACAATATATTATTATAATAGTATATAGTTTCATATTTTTTCTTCGATATATTCGTCAGAAAGGGAGGGATTCTTCTACGATTTTGATTTTAGTAAGTATGACCGTACATATAGATATGGCTTGAAACGGATTGTTGATGTTTTTCTCGTAATAATAATTGTTTTTATTTACTTTTAACAATGCATTTGCCCACACAATAATTAAAATATCCTTAAATGAAGATTGCAGGGAGCTGATAGCATTTTATTTTTAAATTCGCGATTGTACATTTAGAACGGTTGATTGTGATTTTTCTCATGCTGAAATTGCAAAAATACTACCAGAAATTGCATATTTTGTAGGGAAAATATAAACGAAATTCTTCAAACTAAATTGTCGGAGAAAGCATTAAATTTAAAATTTCGTGTTCCTTGTCAGAAAAATATAAATTAAATAAAGTCTCCCAGAATACATTTTTGCAGAAAGCAATAAATTTAGCATTTGATTTAAAAAAAGGATTTTTTTCAATTTAAAAAAATCCTTTGTGAGCAAAATTTAAATAAATGAAATAAATTCCCCAAGCAAAAATATTTGGAGAAAGTATTAAATTTAAAATTTCGCGCCACAAAAAGGAGTGAAGATATTTGAATGAATTTCCAGGAAACAGAAAACGTTTTAGTAGTGAAAACAAAGGATTGGAAGAAGCCAGAAATTGCATCCTTTTTTGATCAAAATGCAAATGAAATGAATTCTCCGAAAACACATTTACGGAGAAAGCATTAAATTTGAAATTTCGAGCCAGGAAATCGGTGGGAAAGCAGAAAATTTAATTTCCGGAAAACTTTTAAGTACTGATAACAAAGGCTTGGAAGAAGACATAGAAATTCGTTGTTATTTTTGGTATTTTTTTGCCAGATATTTTTTATAAATTCATGTGGGACCAGAAAATGTTTGAAAAGTATTTCATGGAATGTGTTGAATCCGCTTGTAGTCCCTTCTTATCGTTTCATCCGCCAGGCAAAGACCACTTTGCGGAAAGGGATGGTGATGACACATCCGGTTTCCGTGTGAACCGTGAGACAATCTCGGAGCTCATCCATTTCCTTGACACAGACGACGGCGACCAAGCCATTAGGAAGAATCACTTTGGCCCATCTGGAGCAGCGCATCTCCTTAAGCGTACGAGGGAGGAAGGGACTGCCCATACAAGGATCCCGAGGCTCTCCACAAAGACCTTGATCTGCCGTGGCAAACCAAAATCAAATAAAGAAAATAGTATCATCACATGAGCAAAGGATTTAGCATTTCCGGTGTCAAGTATTCAATTACAAAATGTGTACATCTCTATCGGTATATACATATTCATTTGAGCAGAAACTAGATTTTTTTTGCTTCGAGATTTGGATTAAATCAGCCTCTGGAATTGCTAGAAAATATGTGAGAGATAGTGATTACAAAGGAAGGCGAGAGATACGGATAATTATTCCAAATGGAATGAATAAACGAGGCAGACAGAAGGGCAAAGAGGATAAATACTCGTGGAAAACCAAAATACGTAGAAAAAGAGGAAGGTGAAAGGTCAAACAGGATCGTAATGGTGACTCAAACAGGGAGGAATGGGAAATAAAAGCAAGAAGTAATACAAAATTAGGAGCGAATGCGAAAAGTGCAAAATTAAGGGGGAAAGCGGTGAGAAAGAAAAAGGCTAAAAATGTGGGGGGAAATGAAGAAAAAGGCAAAATTATGAAAATACGGAGGGAATACTAGAGAGAAAAAAACAAGACCAATACGGAGGACAACAGAGAAAGGCAAATCAAAGAAAATACATAAGAAAACAGAGAAAGGTAGAATAAAGAAAATACATCAGAAAACAGAGAAAGGCAGAATAAAGAAAATACATAAGAAACAGAAAGGCAAAATAATAAAAATACGGAAAAAATAGAGAAAGGCAAAGAAAATAGAATACAGAAAAAAATCGAGAAAGGCAAAGAAAATTGAATACACAAAAAAATAGAGAAAGGCAAAGAAAATTGAATACAGAAAAAATAGAGAAAGGGAAAGAAAATTGAATACAGAAAAAAATAGAGATAGGCAAAGAAAATAGAATACAGGAGAAAATAGAGAAAAGCAAAATACGAAAGCTACAGAGGGAATTAGAGACAGTCAAAATCAGAAAAATACAGAGTAAAACAGAGAAACGCAAAATAAGAGAAATATAGGGGAAATTGAAAAAAGACAGAATAAGAAAAATACAGGATAAAATAGAGAAAGGCAAAATAAGAAAATTAGAGAGGAAAATAGTGAAAGGCAAAATAAGAAGATTAGAGAGGAAAATAGTGAAAGGCAAAACAAGAAAATTGGAGAAAAAAATAGAGAAAGGCAAAATAAGAAAATTAGAGAGAAAAATAGAGAAAGACAAAATGAGAAAATTAGAGAGAAAAATAGAGAAAGCCAAAGTAACATAAATGCAGAGGAAAATAGAGAAAGGCAAAAGAACATAAATGCAGAGGAAAATAGAGAAAGGCAAAAGAACATACATGCAGAGGAAAATAGAGGAAGGCAAAAGAACATAAATGCAGAGGAAAATAGAGGAAGGCAAAAGAACACAAATGTAGAGGAAAATAGAGAAAGGCAAAAGAACGTAAATGCAGAGGAAAATAGAGAAAGGAAAATCCAAGAGATGCAAGAAAACTAGCTCGTAACTGGTGAGAGAGAAAGTTTTATTTAACAGAAATGGTGTTTTCCCCGTAAGATGGAGCCTAGTGAGAATTTTCTGACGTGAAAGCAAGAGCCAGAAATAATATTTTTCTGTCCCGACCGTAGCAGGAGAAAGTCATCTTTTTTTCTCCCCTACACAAAACGAATGGCATCGGAAACAGTAACTGGATATTCTCAAATGGTCAGCAGCAGTGCCTTCCTGCCTTCATACGTTTTTTCCACTTTCACACGCTTTCCCCACGTTTGTTGCTTTCTTCGTTACTTTCACGTCTGGATCTTCCCCTCCGATCTGGCGTTTATGTGTTCGCTTTCACCCGCAAGAATAAGTGGGAAGTCAATAGGAAAGGTTATAGTGTTTAGCCCCGTAAATTACGTAAGAACTCCCCTTTCCGAACCTGTTAATAAAGGCTGGGAGCAAGATCGTCTCGGTCCTCCTCCGGAGTAATAGCCCAAGCCGGAAGCGGAGGTTGTGTAAGGTTGTGTGGATCCACCTCCAAATCCTCCTCCACCGCTTCCTCCGCCGGATCTGGGCATGTATGGATAGTCACATCCCGGACTGGGATAATCATCAGTGAGGAGGAGATCGATACTTGAACGGAGACATCGTTCCGATTCATCAATGAGGGACGATGTCTCATCATCCGAAGATGATTTTTTATGGAGGCGAAATCCTCCGTGGGGATGTTGATTTCCGGGATAATTCATTTTGGAACCCGCCGGTCGTCCACCAAGATGTCGTCTCCGAGCCCCGCCAACTCCATCCGGACCCGATGAGGTGAGATCTGGGAGGCTCTGACGGAAATTCTTTGCCACGGAGGAGGATGACATCCGTCGGCGACTGCTGAGGAAACTCGGGGGCATACAAATCTGATTGGAACTCACGGAAGTTGAACCTGGAGACACACAAAAAATACGGAAATTTAGATTGACATTTGTGTGGACAAAGGTTTTTTTTTTTGGGAGGCGGACAGACATAAGTATCCACCTGGATTTAATGGATCTAAGAGATGGAAGGGAAGGCCTTTTATTGATCCTGTCACAAGTCGTTGGAAACATTATTTTTTTGTTTTTCGGGAGGATACAAGGGAAAAATGGGTGGAGGGGAAAGCGTAGGTTCTATTTGGAATTCTTTGGGGGGAGAAGGAAAATATTTTCTTTAAATTAGTCTTCTGCCATTCGTGGGGTTTTTTTGGGTGTGGAGAAAGCCTCCGCTCTGGCTTCTTATTTTTCCTTTCACTATCTGTCGTTTTTAGTTGCGGGACGCGTTTGTCAGGCAATGCAATATTTTGCCGCTGTCGCATTTAATTTCTTTCTGGCTCTTTCTTCTGTTTTTTGTGGCTTCGGGGTTTTTTTCTATTTGTCATTTTGTATGATCATTTTCTTCTGCTTTTCTATATCTTTCTCTTTCATTTTTTTTCGTCTATGTTCGTTTTCCCCTTGCTTTTTTTCTGGTCCGTCCATCTCTTTTTCCTTTGTTCTGTATCTGATCGTTTTTTCTTGTTCTCCTTTTTTCTCTTTTTCGTCGTTACGTCTTATTCTCCTTTTTTCTCTTTCTCGTCGTTAAGTCTTCTTCTCCTTTTTTCTCTTGCTAGTCGTACTTTCTGATTTTCCTTTTTCTTTCTCTTTCTCTCTTTCTCCGGACTGTCTCTTTTTTCTCTGTCTGGTCGTTCTTTCTTATTCCCCTTTTTTCTCTTTCACGTCGTACTTTCTGATTTTCCTGGTTCTTTCTCTTTCTCCGGACTGTCTCCTTATCCTCAATTTTTGCTAATTCTTTTGGACGGTCGTTTTTCTTTCTCCTTTTCTCTTTTTTACTTTTCCTTTCTCTTTTTTTGTTTTTTTTTCTGGTTTTGTTCTTTGCCTTTCTGCTTATTCTGGTTCTTTTTTATTTGTAATTTTGTTTTTTCTGATTCTTTTTTATTTGTGTTTTTTTTTCTCATTTTCCTCGTTCTTCTTTTTTATTTTTTTTCTATTTCTGTCATCCTTTTTCATGTTTTTGTATTTCTCATTCCTCTCAGTCTTTCTATTTTCCCTTTTCCGTTCTGTCTGTTGTATTCTGTCGCTATCTATGTGTAGCAATGTCGTTCTTTTTTTGTTCTGTTTTTCTTGGTTACTAATTTTGGCGTTTCCTCGTGATATTTTTCTGTGTTGTTCTGCCTCTCTCTCTCTCTCTCTGTTTCTCTTTCATTTTTTTGCAGTTGCTTCCACTTTGTTTCTGTTTCTTCCTTTTAGTTTTGCTCCATATCTATTTTTTCATTGCCTCTACATTTTTTTTTTGGTGTACATATTGTTTTTCTTTACCGCCCATATTGTTTCGTTTGTAAATTGATTTAACTTTTGTCTTTTCAACCTTTTCATTTTGTCATCGCTTTATTTTGTCTTCACCTTCAATCTTTTCTTTCCCTCTTTTTTTCTGTTTGTCTTGTTTATGACTATATCCCCACTCTTTTGTCACTCTCTTTTTAGATATTTTTGTATTCTTTCTATTGTGCTCTTTTTGTGTAGAATCTTCTCGGTGTGCGTCTGGTTTTCCTTTTCCATCGTTTCTGTCCCAACGTATGTACATACATGTTTTTTGTCTTTTTAATTAGTTGTTGTATGTCTCTCTCCTTCTCCTTCGATATCATTTTTTAGTGAATTACCACAATTATATCTTCCATGTTTTTTCTTTCTCCGTGCCTGAATTTCTTTGTCTCTATCCAGTCATTCCATTCTTCGCTTACTTTGGATACCGGACATTCTCTATATTTTTAATTTGTACGCCGTTCCATATTTTTTGGTATAGATGTTTAGTGCCGGAGGGCTAAAGTTGGTCAATAACAGAGCCTAATTTGGCCGCTGACTTCAATTTTAATTGCGTTTCTTCCTCCGACATTGTATTTTTTTTCCTATTTGCATTTCTTTTTGCCACACATTTATCTTTTCTTTGAATTTTTCTCTCCAATTCATTGTCTTTTATTGTTCTATTACTTTCACTCTTCCCCTCAGATTTTCTTCGATATTTGACCAGTTATTTATCGTCAATTGTAGTAGTCATATTTGTCTCTCACGATTTTTCTGGCTTCTCCTGAACCTTGTCCTTGTCATCAAAATTAGGGTCATTGAATTTGTAGCATTTTATTTGACTCCAATTTCTTTGAATTTCCTCTCTTCTTGTCATCTTTGTCACTCTCGCCTCAAGAATAAATTGGACAAAGTCGTAACAGACAAAAAGGGAAATAATGAGATCCGTTCCTACATTATTGCCTTCGATTCCTTTTTTATTTAAGTCCCCTTTTTTATATTAGCTCCGTTTGACATGGCAACCTTGTATCTGTCAAAATTTTGGTCGGGACCCATTTTTATTTCTCTTTTTCATCGATTTGTTTCGGTTTTCTTCGATTTTTTTTATTTTGGTGAGTGCTTTCATCCGCTTTGTTTTCCTTCCCTCACGCTCCTTTGCACTCACTTTCACTCCCATCCCTCTTTTATCCCTCTGCCAATCTCCCTGTAATCCCCCTGCATTTCCCCTCTCCCATCTTCTTCACGTACAGGGTGGTCCATATTGTCATTCCGAAATTTCTGTACTATCTCTTTCGTCAAAAAATGCTTTAGAATAGCTTTGAAAGCATTGTCAACCCTGTATTTGCCATGAAATAATTCCGTGATGCTCTCCCTCGTTATTTGGCAGTGCTTTCTCTTTCCTCGTCCCTCGTTATTGCCCTTCCCCTTCATTCTTTTGGCTGTCAGACGGTCATGTCGTGTGGCTCTGAGGTTTGTTTTCCTACGAGAACCGCAAGGTCCCCCATGCATTTTTCATGGGATTTATACTCCCGGGATTTTCTTCTCTTGTTTGGAGGGGAAAATTCCAGGGAAAGACTGCATTTGGGCGACACATTAATATCCATTTTAGTCGCGATTTCCCATAGAAACACGCCTCGCGATTTGATGTGGGATGTGGCTTTTAATTATTTTTTTTCCGCTGGTTTGCAACAGTGGTGAAAAAAATGTAAAAAAAAAACCAATTGAAAAAAAATGTTGTAACATTGAAGAAAATGTCACAAACATTGAAGAAAGCTTTGAAAACATTGAAGAAAATGTTGTGAAAATTGTAACAAAAATGTTGATTGAAATGTTGAAAAAATTGTATCAAAAATGTTGAATGAAATATTGAAAAAATTGTAACAAAAATTTTGAAAAAATTGGAATAAGAATGTTGAACAAATTGTAACAAAAATGTTGAATAAAAAGTTGAAAAAATGTTTAAAAAAACATTGAAAAATGTATGGCGCCAAGCTAAATGCTTTCTATTGTGAAAAAATTGGTTTTTTTTTTTGCTGGAAAAAATTATTCCTTTGCAGATGCGCTTTAACCGTTTAAAAAATACGTTACAATAGTACAAGAAGGCGTTTAGCGAAGTGTTGGCTTGCCTATTGCATGTACTGTATACATGTGTGTACATATATCTTGTGGTCCAAGAAAGAAAGTCTTTAGGAATAATTACCTGGACGAATTGTGAATTTAATTTCTCAAGTTTTATTCCATCCGTAAAAAGAAAGTTTTTTTTGGAGGATATAAAAATGTACCCCGCCGTCATCAACTTGTCATTCCTTTTTTTCGGCTTTTATGGAAATGGGAAATAGAGATAACGTAAAAGCCCGGGAATGTTTTAAGACAGCTCGGGGAATCCATTAAAAAATATTTTTTGTGGGCTCGTTTTTATTCGGGGAGAGATGTTAAAAAAAAATGGGAGTAAGCCTTTATAATGGGGAAGAGCGGAGCGTCATCCGCCTTGGTGAATATTTAATAATAATAGCCACACATGTTCCGGTTCTGGACGGGGAAAGCACATGCCGTGCATTCTGACACACATTACTTTTTTTTTATTCAGGAGGCTGGGGAAAGCGAGGGAATGAGCTTTTTTTCTAATCTTACGACAAGAATTCTGCGCAGTTTCTATTTTTAGAAAACACAGGAGGGCTTGGAAATGGAGAGGTCCTGATTTTTGACAAGGGAGAGGGTGATGTGGACTTTGGACCTGCCGAATTAATTATTTGTTTTTTTTGAAGGGATAGATACAGGTTTTTTCAAAGGAAAATTTTTCGAGGGAAATCTATTTTTTTCGATCCTAATGTTTTAGAAGGACTATAGAAGTTTTTATAATTAAAAAAAATAATAAATACTGATGATTTTGCAAGGAATGATGTTTTTAATTAAATTAAAATAGTTGTTATTTGTATTTAAATCTGGAATAATTTGAATTTGAATTAATGTTTAAGTGGCATGCAATTTATACGGATTTTAATGGTTCTGAATTTAATTAATATTTTAGTAAATTGTAAAACTAATTAATATTTTAGCAAATTGTGAACCCAATTAATATTTTAGCAAACTGTGAACGCAATTAATATTTTAGCAAATTGTGAACCCAATTATTTTAATCAATTTAAGACAATCAATATTTTAATGCCTTATGCTTCATTAACATTTTAGGGGAACACATTTAATACATTATTAAGTGAATTGACTGGAACAAATAGTTGAGTTATTTGAAATTAAATAATTGTAACAAATATTGGTTTAGAAAAATGGATACTAAATTGTAATGAAATAATATTTATTGTATAATTAATAATTTAATTAATAATAATTTTGGTTTTCACTGAATAAGTTTTTATTGATGGATTTATCCCGTAAATTTTAACGTAATAAATGTTTATAAATTCGTTTATGCCTAATTTTAAAGCTCCGCAGTTCAATGAATGTTTATTTGTAATATTTTTAAACTGATGTTTTTTAGTTTATATTAATGTTTATTAATAATGTCTTAATATTAATTTAAATATTTTGTATTTAAATATTTTCTGTGAATAGTCATAACGTTTTTAAATCAATCGTATGTTATTTTTCATATGTATAATTTAATCAGTAAATTGTAAATATCACAAAACGATTTTTTCTTGGATAAACTGTGATGTAATTTATATAGCATCAGTAATCTATTTATAAGGCAAAATATTTGTATAAAAAAGTTTGTTTACAATTTAGTTCTGTTTAGCACACATTAGAAAATATTTATGAGTACCCATTTTCTTCAACTGTTCTATAGAAAATCCTGAGAACTAAAAATAATTTCGCGAATGGCGTCAAAATGAAACGCCATAACGTTGCCACGAAAATGCAAGGGCATGACTTCAATATTTGAGGCAAGTTCCATCACCCTGACAAAATTTTGGGTGGCGTCTAAAAAAGACAGAAAATTGCTGGAAGAAATGATCTTTCCGTTCCAGAAAGGCCTTTTCCCTCCAAGAAAAAAAATTGCTGTCAAAACAATGCATGGGAGGCTGCCCCCGAAATTTTTTGTTCGGCTCTTTGATCATCTCATAAAACTTTATATTCACAGTTCGTTCGCTTTATGACCAAATTTTTTTTCTCGGGGCTCCTAAACGACCTTTTTTTTGTCTTTTATTCTCGCATCCTTGCTCTGCATTTTTCCTATTCTTCTCCCCAAAATATATTTCTTTTTCCAACAACCGCCAAGGGAGAGGCTTTATCCCCGACAAAAAAGGGAATGAACTACACGAAATGGAGTCAGTTGCACAAGTTTTCCCAGATTCTCTTTTCTTTCGACTTTCTCCAGTGAAAGGGTTAAAAAGGGAGGCCTGGACCAATTTGTTGAAGAAATGGGTGGTAACGGACTTTGTTGACAAAGTTTTATTTTCTCCCAAAAAGAAAGAAAGTTTATGCAGTTTCATCCTGCCAAAATATGATAAGGGGGAGGGAGTTTTTTTTTCGTCTGTAGATAAGCAGGAGAAAGTCCTCATTAAAGAGCGGGAGCTGGGAGAAATTTAAATTTTGTTCACGTAACTGCACGCAATTTCCGGGTGAAAGCGTCCAATGTTTGACAGCTTCAATGGTGCCCGTGTATCTTTTTGTTTGCCCGGTTAATTCCATGGGCTTTCAACACTTTCTTTAGACCTTTTTTCGGAGGTCCTTGTTTTGTCTTGAACTTTCCGGGACTTTTAATCTGAAAGTAAGAAACATGTTTGGCTTTTTGTACGCTTTTTAGCTTGTTCACTTTCTTATTTGGCTTTCTTTAGACTTTGGCTTTTTGTTCTAATTTTAGACTGGTCTTTCTCGGAGATCCTTCAGTGTCTGTATTTTGTGTGGATTTACACCGTTTCCATGTTTTTTGCTTTCTTTATGTATTCAACTGGTTAACGCACCTTATTTTCTCATTTATTTGCTCTTTCCATTTGCTGAAGATTTTGTTTGGATGTATTCTTTTATGTGCATTTAATTTTTTTTGGGGAGCCTTTGAGCCTTTCTAATATTTACAGAAATTACGAATTACTCCGAATTTTTGCACTTTCTACGCCGTTTTGTATTTTCTTTCATTTCATGAATTCTCCGCCTTACTTTCTCTTTACTTTTCTTCCTTCCGTGTTTACTTTTTGTACTTTCTACTTTCTCTGATTTCGTTTTTGTTTCTTTGCTATCGCTGGCTTCGTTTTTTATTTTCGTTGTGTTTCTGTGCTTTCCGTAGATTTTTTGTATTTTTTTGTCCTACATTGTTTGAATTGTATATGTTTCTTTATTTTATTATGTTTTGTATTTTAGAATGTATTTTTCAATTTTCTCTTTTTCTGTATTCTCTCTGGTATTTTTTATTTTATTTTGTTTCTTTATTGTATTATGTTTTGTATTTTAGAATGTATTTTTCAATGTTTTTTTTTTCTGTATTTTCTCTGGTATTTTTTATTTATTTTTTGTTTCTTTATTGTATTATTTTTTGTATTTTCAATGTATTCTATAATTGTCTCATTTTCTGTATTTTCTCTGGTGTTTTTGGTTTTTGTTTGTTTCTTTATTGTATTATTTTTTGTATTTTGAATGTATTTTTCAATTTTCTCCTTTTCTGTGTTTTCTCTGGTGTTTTTGATTTTTTTTGTTTCTTTATTGTATTTTGAATGTATTTTTCAATTTCCTCTTTGTCTGTATTTTCTCTGGTGTTTTTGAATTTTTTTGTATTGTGAATGTATTTTTCAATTTTCTCTTTTTCTGTATTTTCGCTGGTTTTTTTTGAAGTTTTTTGTTTCTTTATTGTATTTTGAATGTATTTTTCAATTTTCTCTTTTTCTGTATTTTCGCTGGTGTTTTTGAATTTGTTTGTTTCTTTATTGTATTTTGAATGTATTTTTCAATTTTCTCTTTTTCTGTATTTTCTCTGGTGTTTTTGAATTTTGCTATCTTTCTCTATTCTATTTGATTTCTTTGTATGTTTTTGTATTTCCCTGCTTTTTGTTTCTGTGCATGTTTTGGTTGTTTCTCTGTTTTTTGTCTTTCTCAATTGTTTTGGATTTTTTGTTCTTTCTATTCTTTATAGTTTTTTGTATGTTCTTTGTATTTTCTCCATTTCCTACATTCTTGGTCCTCTACATTTTTTTCCTATTCTTTGTATTTCCTACATGCCTTTTTCCGTGTCTTTGCTGTTCAGTGGCTGTGTGTATTTTCCTTGCATTTTCCTACTTTCTTTGTTTTTTGTACTATTTCTGGCTTTTTCTCCTTTTTCCGTTTGGCGGGTTCACTTTTCCACTTGTTTCTGGATCTTCGCTTTCTAGCGTTCCATGTCAGAAATGCCTTGTAAGTTTGCGTAAGTTGTAGGGCGTTTGTGATTACAATGTCCGGCTTCCTCCTTAATTGTTAGCCCAGTGATTTAGCTCATTATTATCAATTGCGACTCGCTTCTGTACTTTCTATTGTTGATTTGCCCCTCTCACAACGACCGTTCTATTGCCGGTACGGATTTGTTCTTGACCTTGACGTTTTCCTGTTGTTTTCCATCTGCTTGTTTTCCTCAAATGACCTGAGCTCGTGATAGTCCTAAATTGTCTTAGACTGTATCTCTTCTTACCTTTGCTAGCAATTATTTTAGTGTTTCGCTTGTATTAACTTTTTGTTATTTGTCCTTTGTCTTCACGGCGTGTCTATTTTAGGCTTCCTTTTGCCCCCAGACGTTCACCCAAGCCATGGAACTTTCTTTGGCTCGTGGGCTGAACTTTCTCCAAGTAATCTCTGGTGTAATTAAACAATGACAGAACCTCTGCTTTCTCCCCGCTATTTTTACTTTCTCCTGCTGGATCCTCTTTCCAGGAGGAGAATTTGTTTCCTTTTTCCCTTTATTTCGACTTCTCTTTTGCTTTCATCCAAAAAGATCCTTCTCCCATTTCAATCCCTCTCATTTCGCTCTCATTTGTAGCTGAAATGTGAAGCGCATCTACCCACGCACGTAAGACGCCTCTCACTTTATTTCCTGGAGAGATAAAAAGAATGGGAAAACAGTCCTGTATTACAAAAGAGCACTCGACTCCTACTTCTTAGGAAGTTGCCACGAGTCCTCCAAGCAACTTTTTCACAACTTTGTCACATTTCAATTGGACCCGCCTTTTTTTTCTAGTGTGTTTCTTCCCTTTTACTTTTATTGTACTTGTAATAACACACACAAACCCTCCTCTGTCCTCTCTAACTGGGCCTAATGTGACTCCGCGCTCGTACTCCAAACTCAACGGAGCAAGACGAGCAGATTAGTTGGAGGAACTGGAGGGAGCGAGAGGAAATCGGAGAAAGCGAGATGAAAAAAGGAGAGACACAGAAAGTGACATGAAAACAGGGAAACGAAGAAAATATGAAAACGAGAGAGGGAGACAACATGTGGGAGACGAAACGGAGACACAGAATTTAAAAAGGGTGAGACAGAGCCAGCCGGATAAGGGAAGAGAGAGAATTCAAATGAGGGAGAGACAAGAGAGATTTGGAAATAGAAAGAGAAAATAGAGAGACAGTATTGACAAGGAGATTTGAGAAAGATTTAGCGAGAAAGACAAAAACTTATTTGGAAAAAAAGAGAAACGTAGAAGAAGAATCGGAATGAGAGCTCTGGCAAGAGCGCGAAGAACATGCGAGAAAGAGAAAAGGAGCGAGGGAGGAACAGAGAGAAATAGAGAAACAGAGGGAAATAGAGCAAGAGAGAAACAGAGAGAAATAGAGAAACAGAGAGAAACAGGGGGAAATAGAGCAAGAGAGAAACAGAGAAACATAGAGATAGAGAAACAGAGAGAAACAGAACAAGAAGAAACAGAGAGAAACAAATAGATAGAGAAACAGACCAAGAGAGAAACAGAAAGAAATAAAGAGAGAGAAACAAAGCAAGAGAGAGAGAAACAGAGCAAGAGAGAAACAGAGCACGAGAGAAACAGAGAGAGAAACAGAGCAAGAGAGAAATAGAGAGAGAGAAATAAAAAGAGAGACAAAAAGCGAGATAGCAACAGACAGAAAAATCAAAAGGGAGAGAAAAAACGCGAGAGAGAAACAGCGAAAGAGAAGAAAAGAGGGAGAAACAGAGCAAAAAAGAGAGAGAACGAGCGAGATAGCAACAGAGAAAAAATATAAGGGATATAGAAACAGCAATAGAGAAACAAAGAGAAAGAGCAAAAGAGAAACTGAGAAAGCGCGAGACAGCAAATTTGCTATGGAGAAAGAGAGTGAGAAAGAAAGAGAGAAAGAGAGGGAGAGAGAGGGAGAAAACTTTTTTGACGAAAGCCAGTCTAGAAAATGATAGAGTGAAGAGAAGAAAGGAAGATGATAGGAAAGGGGGGGGGAATTCCCTCGAAGGCGAAGGAAGTGTTGTCTTTTATCTCCGTCGTCCTCAACAAAATTTCTCCTGGTGACAAAGGAAACACGTACGCTGTCTTTTTCTCTTTTGCTTTCCCGCCTAAATTTATTTCCTAAATTTTCACTCAAATTCCTCCACGAAGTTTGTTTTCCTCTCGCGTCTTTGGTGGTGTAAGTAAAATGCGATTGCGTTGTTTTCCCCTCACAGTTTTTGATTCGGTGACGAAAATGTTTGGGTGGCTTGTGGTTATCTATTTTTGTATTCTACTTGTCATTTTTTTTGGTCGGGGCATGCTTTGATGGAAAATTTGTAACTTGTTTTTAGGGTGCTTTTTTTATTTGAAAGGGACGCTTAGTAGGAGTTTTTTTTCTGGGGTCTCCTTTATTCTGTTATTGAATGTTCAATCTCTCCCTTTTTTCTTTCTCTCGGTCTTTCTCTCCCGTTCTTTCTCTCTTTGCCTCTCTCATTCTCCCACAATTTTTGACTGTCGGATTGCCCTCTAATTCGTTCCCTTTGGTGGTTCTCGGATGGAGCTTTCTTTGATTCTGAAAAAGTGGCTCTCCGTTCCTCCCCTCGCTCTCTGCCTGCGAGGATCTCTGGGGTAATTTTTTATGATTAAATTAAGCATGTCCCCTCGCAATCGGAGTCCCTCAAGTGACTTTGGGGTGGGAATAATTTTTTTTTCATGGTGTCGTTGTCTATTCTTGGAGAAAGAGAGGAATATAAGCAGACTTGTATTTTCTCTCTATTTTAGAGTGTATAAAGCGAGAGAAAAAGCGAGACCGAGCGAGGGAGCGAGAGAGAAACAGAGAGAGAAGAGAGAGAGAGAAGAGAGAAAGAGAGAAAGTGAGAGGAGAGAGAAAGAGAGAGGAGAGAGAGAGACGAGAGAGAAGAGAGAAGAGAGAAGAGAGAAGAGAGAAGAGAGAAGAGAGAAGAGAGAAGAGAGAAGAGAGAGAGAGAGAGAGAAGAGAGAGAGAGAGAGAAGAGAGGGAGAGACGAAGCTTGACAAGTTCCTGGAAATGGCGGAAATGAATCTTGATTTTTTTCCGTTTTCTCTGCCTACCTTTCAATTTTGCCTTGTACGTTTTTTGACTTTTCCCGCGCTTTGTCTCTCACTGTCACCCTTGATAAAATCTTTTTTCACGGCCGCACTGTTCATCCTATCTTCGTGTATTTCTTTTTAACAGAAAATTTCTCGCTCGGCTTCTTTCTCGTCTTCTATATTTGCCCTTTTTTGTCCTCTTCATCATCACTTTCTCTTATTTGACTTTCTCCAGAAGGTTTTTTGGGTTTTCTGCGACATCTCTATTTTCTTCGATATTTTTCCTTGGCTTTTGATTCTATTTCGCTCTTTACTTTCACCAGTTTCCTCACTTTTTTATCTCCGTCTCGGGTTTTAGTTTTGAAATTTTTTGGGGTTCCTCGAATTCCGTCTGAAATTTCAATCCAACATCCGTTGCTTTTGTTGTTCTTTGTGGCGTATCTCCAACTAACTTTCTTTTGTGGGATTCTAATTTCCTTCTACGCTTCCAGCCTGTTATTGCCTCTTTCTTGTGAACTTTGTGTCTTTGATTTCTCCACGCTTTTAATTTGGCTGTGTGTACTTTTTATTTCCTTTTTCATCTCGGCTGGTGATTTGACTCCGGGGTTTTTTGGGGGTTATTTCCCGTTTTCCCGAATTGGTGTGTTTGATTCTGTAACTTTCCTCTGTAGCATTTCCTCTGCTCTTTACTCTTTTGTGGTCGTCTGTACTTGGAGTGGTTTCGTATTTCCTCTGTACGTCATTACATTGGCGCTTTTTCACTGTCGTTCCCTTCCCATTATGCTGGAGTTCTCCATAAGTAATTGTCCTATGTGTATTTTGTAAATCTCTCTCTCTCTTGTATTCACTCTCTCGCTTTTTTTTCTCGATTTTCCTCTCTTTATCTCTTTGGTCTCTATGCTTCTAGCTCATTCGTTATTTCTTTCTCTCTACTCGTCTCTCTATCCTTATCTGGTTTCCTCTCTCTCTCATCCGAACTATCTTTTTCTGTTTCCATCTGTCCATCTTTCCCTTTTTATTTATTTATTACTTCATAACTTTTTGCGTCCTTCTCTTCCTTTCCCTCTTTGTCTCGTTATTCCTGTTTTCATCTCTCTTTTTCCAGACTTTGTTCTCTGTCTAAAGTCTGCATCACTCTCCAGTTCTAACTGGTATACATCTCTCTGCTTCTACCTTTCTCTTTCAATGTCTACTTTTCTCTCTATCGTCACCTTCCTTTCTCCTTCACTTTTTCTCGCGCTCGTTTCTTCTCGCATCTTTTTTTGCTGTCTCTGTCTTGTTTTCCTAGCTATTTTTCTGTTCTTGTGTTGTTTTTCTCGCTCTATATTTTTCATTTTTTTTACTCTTTTCCTCCTTGTCTGACTGGACTTTCTTTCTCTGTCGCTCACTCGTCTCTCTCCCTTTTGTTTTTTTGTTATTGGTTTTCTTTTCTTTCGCGATTTTTTGCTTACTTTATCTTGTTTTTCTCGCTTTTTTACTCTCTCGTTCTCTCTCATTTTTCTCGTTATTTTTTCCTGTTTTGTTTTCTCGCTATTTCTCCGCAATATATCTCTCACTTTTCTCGTTATTTTCTCTCCCGTTTTTTTCTTTTGTTTTTCTCGCTATTTTGTTTTCTTTTTCTCTGCCTTGTTTTTTGCGCCCTGTTTCTCTCTTGTTTTTCTCACTGGTTTCCTCTCTTGCCTTTCTTGTTTGTTTCCTCTCTTGTTTAACTCACTGTCTTCTCTCTGATTTTTCTCTCTTTTTCTTCCTCTTGTTTTTTTTGCTCTTTTCCTCTGTTGTTTTTATCGCTCTCGTACTCTCTGGTTTTTCTCGCTCGTTCCTCTTTTGTTTTTCTAGCTATTTTCTTTCTGTCTCTCTCGTTTCACTCTCTTCCCTTCATCTCAGAAGTCTCTCAGCAAAATCATTCCCTTATTCCTCTTATTCTTCCCGTTCTTCACTCTTGCCAGTTGTTTTGTCTGTCTCTCTTTTCCGTCGCCACGGGTTTGTCTTGGCGGAGCGAGTCCAAGGGAATTTTTCCGGTGGGAGAAGGTTGTTTTTTGCACATGCAGGCAAAAGTTGGAGACTGAATTGATACGGAATGTCTCTCTCGCTTTCTCTCTCTTTCAGTCTCTCTCTCACTTGCTCTCTCTTTCTCTCTCTTTCAGTCTCTCTCTCTCTTTCTCTCTCTTTCAGTCTCTCTCTCTCACTTGCTCTCTCAGTCTCTCTTCCTCGCTCTTTCTCGTCTGTCTATCTCTCTCTCGTTCTTTGTGTCTCTCTGTGTGGATATGCACGATACAGGAGCTCATTCGGAATTCCCTGGAAGCGTTTCATCTTTTTCCGGAGATGTCTGTCTCTCTGCCTGTGCATGGCCGGCGCGAAAGTCTGGTGAAATTCGTCTGCTTTCTCCCCGAGTAAACTCCTATTAATTTAAATGACTTGCCACTAAACTGTCATTTGGAAAATAAAATCACTTGCTGTTTCCCCTCACTTGCACACAATCATTTCCTTTCCTCTCCTGGAATGCCCCGTAACACTGGGTCTGCCTTATATAAAGTGGATATAGGGACAAGATATAGAGTTTATTCTCCCGAGATAATGGGATGGATGGAGTAACTAGGCAAAAAATAGTACGTAACATGCCGGGGAAATTGGAAAGGCGTTGACATGTGTAAAAAGATCCTCCTCCTCCGCCCTTCCATCTGCCTCTATTTGCCCAGCTTCCTCTCGGGCCTTGTGACCATGTACATATGGACATTTGGGACTTGATTGAAGCTTTAATTACATGGGGAACAGCTCTCTAGTGCAAATTTTGGTGGGGAAGTGAGCGGATTTTATGTGCTGGTGAATTTTCCCACAATTGTCTAAAATCCCCTTCTGCGAACTGGAAGTTTGCGGTTAATTAGCCAACAGCGTGGTTCCAGTTTATTTCTATTTTATCGGGGAAATCAAATGTAATTTTGGGGGTGATGTCCCTATTTTATTGCAATTTCTACGTTATTTTTTTGGGGGTGATATTTAATTGTGAAGTTATGGCGTGGTTTATGCTGCGGGGAATGTTTTGGAATTGCATAGATTTTGTGGAAGATATTTCCAATTATTTTGAATGGAACGGCTAACTATTTTAGGACAAATAAGGAAATAATGAAGCAAAAATGGAAGGAACAATAAACAGAGAATCGCGGGACAAAACAAAGGCAAATTGAAGGAGGAAAATGGAAATCGAAGGAGCAAAATCAAGAACATGAAAGAAAAATAAACAGAAATTTGAGGGAAGAATAAAAGGAAATTGAAGGGAAAAAACAGAAATCGCAAGAAACTAAGAAAATAGAAGAAAGCGAAAAAGCAAATCGAAGAACGAGAAAAAGAATATGGAAGAAAGAGAAAAATGAAATGACAGAAAGGGAAAAATAAAATTGCGGAAACAGAAAAACAAAATGGAAAAGGAGAAAAGGAGAAAAGGAAAATGGAAAAAAGTGCAAAAGAAAGTGGAAGGAAGAGAAAAAGAAGATGGAAGAAAGAGAAAAATAAAATGGAAGAGGAGAAAAAGAAAATGGAAGAAAGTGCAAAAGAAAGTGGCAGAAAGAGAAAAAGAAAATGGATGAAAGAGAAAAAGAAAATGGAAGAAAGAGAAAAAGAAAATGGAAAAAAGAGAAAAGGAAAATGGAAAAAAGTGCAAAAGAAAGTGGAAGGAAGAGAAAAAGAAAATGGAAAAAAGAGAAAAAGAAAATGGACAACAGTGCAAAAGAAAGTGAAAAAAATACAAAAAAAGAAAATGGAAAAAAGAGACAAAGAAAATGAAAGAAATACAAAAAACGAAAATGAAAGAAAGACAAAAAAAAGAATATCGAAGAGAGGGAAAAAAGAACATCAAAGAAAGAAATAAACTAAATTGAGGAAAGTAAAAAAGAGAAGGGAGAAAACAATTAAGAAATACGAAATAGGAAACCGAGAAAAATATTAAACCAAAGGAGCAATGGGAAGCGCTTGAGGTCAAAATAATCACAGAAATTAGAAGAAACAATTAAAATAAAGTCGAATCTAGAATAGAGAGAAAGTCCGGGATAAAATATAAAAGGGAGAAAACGAGAAATCGTAGATATAAAATCTAATTGTAAGAGACAAATGTAAGGAAAGTCCAGCTGTCAACAAAAAGTAAAGTGAAGGAAAAATTCAACACAAAATTTGATAATGCCTCATATAATTGTATCAAAAATTCGCAGAATAAATAAAGAGAAAGTCTATAAATAAAAAAGGAACAAACATAACAAAAATAGGTAAAAGACAAATTCAAAAGCAGCCCTACATTTGACAAATAAAGGGAGGAGGTTGAAGGCACAAGGGAAAATGTAAGACGGAAGAAATTATATCAGGGGGATATATGGAAATAAATAGGAAAAAAGTGAAGGAAAATTGAAGGAGTGACCGCGCTTTATTTACGAATGGATATTTCACTCTTAAAATAAATAAGAAGGAAATGACTAAAAACGACTTAAAATGTCTATCTAAAGTATCAAAATTCAGGAAGAAAATCCGAGCCAGAAGCCGGACTTACTGAAGAAAATATTGAACAAAATATGGAGAAAGTTAACTTTTGAAGGGTCAGACGAAGGGAAATTTGAAAGATGAAAGGAGGATGATAAAAACCTCGGTCATAAAGATAAAAAATGGAGGAAAAAAAGTAATATTATCTCCCATACCTCTAAAATTGGCGGAGGATGTGCAGAGAGCTTGAGTGGAGACTTGAAACCTCGGCGAGTCGGGTTGCTCTTGCATAAAAGTATTTTCCGAAGAAGCAAAATGGTTGAGATTCCTTGACAAATTCCGAGTTCGGTACAAAGTGCTTGGCTTCAGGAATTGAGAACTAGAGCTCATCACGTTATCCTAAAAAAAATTTTCATACAAAACAAAAATATATAGAAACTTGTGTATTTTTGTATCCGAAACATACATTTGTCCTTATGTTTTACATATATTCTATAGACACTGATTATATGGAGAAAGTCCAAGGTATAGATCACATTTCCAACACAACCTTCCGTGTCCATGTCCAGCCCACCGCCCATCGGCGGTGAAAGTGTGTGTGTAATCATAAAAATTCTCATATCAAAATCCAAGCACGCTCTTTCACCATCCGTTTTTTTTTCTGGGAGAGAAAGCACCATATTATTTTCATGGGGGCTTCCTTTTCTTTCCTTTTGCAAAAGTTTTTTTTTTCTACCATCCTCCAAAATTTATAGAAGGATGGCAACCTTTGCTGGTTATAAATTTTTTTCCGGGTGGATCCTTTCCCCCCTGCAAGCTCCATTACTATAATGCTCTCCCATTTTTTCCCTTGTACGTGGCACGGTGAAAGTACCGGGGAAGGACGGCTTTTAAAGTTTTCTCTCCAATTTCAACTACTTTGAAATTTGGCGAGGACGAGAAGCCAAATTTGTAGGGTTTAGTCTTTGCGTGTTAGTGTAGGACGTTTTGTTTGGAGAAAGTACGCAGACAGCACACCTCATATGGGAATAAATTTTAAATGAACGGAGCTAAATTAAACACGTAAATAATGGCAATAGCTTTTTTTTGTGGATTGGAAAAATGATTCACGCACAAGTGGGGGAAGCGCCGTAGAACGCGGGAAATATTCACCAATAAAAACAACAGCTGTGAAGGCAAGAAATTATTTCATGTTAAAATCAACCGCGGTGAAAGCTAGAAATTATTTTATATTAAAATGCATCGCGGTAAAAGCAAGAAATTATTTTATATTAAAATGCATTGCGGTGAAAGCAAGAAATTATTTCATAATAAAATCAACCACGGTGAAAGGAAGAAATTATTTCATAATAAAATCAACCACGGTGAAATTCAGAAATTATTTAACATCAAAATCAACCGTGGTGAAAGCAAGACATTATTTCATACAAAAATCAGCCGCGGTGAACCCAAGCAATTATTTCATATTAAGATCAACCGCGATGAAAGCAAGAAATATTATATATTAAAATAAACAGTGGTGAAAGCAAAAAATATTATATATGAAAATGAACAGCTGTGAATGATTAACAAAATGACTGTACATATGTATATCACAATCCAATACAAGAAAGAAAGTACAGAAAAATATGTCAAATGTTAAACCCATTTAAAAGTATAGAGGAGAAAGGGAAAGAAGGTATTGCGTAATTAAAGCAAATCAAAAGAAAATATAAATAATAACAGGTGTTAAAGTTTTAAAACCAGCAAAAGAGAAGGTGGAAAAAAAAGAGATTTCAAATTCAAGAACAAATAAAAGAGAAAGCGCGGAAAGCAGAACAAATTAATGTAAATTCAAAGCCAATACAAAGGAAAGCGGAGAAATCAAGTATAAACGCTGCAAATATAAAACAAATAACAGAAAAAAAATGGAGAAGGTAACACAAAATGTTGCGGATCTAAAACCAATAAAAAACAGTGGAGACACAATAGATATTGTATATTTAAAGCCAATAAAAACGAAAGCGGGGTAGACAAAATAGAATAGTTTTAAGAAACAAATAAAAGAGAAAGCGGAGGAAAGCAAATAAAATATTGTACATCTAAGACCAATAAAATAAAAGGATAAATAAGAGAAGAAATTCAAATAAAATATCGTGAACTCAAACTCAATGCGTATAGTAGCATGTAAAATAAACTGTAACTCCCTGCGCTTTCTCCGACCTCAATAAACAGCATTAAAATTCATTAAAGCCAATAAAACTGACCCGCAATCCCACTCGCCCTTGTCCAGGGCCAGCGTTTATCCATTTAAATTTGTATTAACTTTCTCCAGCCGTAGCTCTACGTTTATCCAGAGAAAGTCAGGGACTGAAATCGTGCCCAAACTCCCACTTCACCTGTCCCACGCAATTGGAATACAAATGATAAATCATCCCATTTTCAATTTCCCTCCCTTTCCATGCCAGATTATGCTTTCTCCAGCTTCTGTCTGATCCCATTCAATATTTTTATTGCATCCCCATATATTTCATCTTTTTCCCGGGTGTATTCCCTTAAAATGTCAGTGGAGGCTTATAGCCTTTTTTTTCCTGGGGAGATGAATAAGAAGAGAAAATAAATCTAATAATATTTCTCTCATTGACTTTCCCCCCAAAAGAACTTGCGTGTCCCATGGAATTTTTCTTATGGAGTTTAAATGGACTTTTCCCGAGTCGGATTTTTCAAATTCATATGTATCCATATATCCAATACGTGCACAATATCCTTTCGGGGCGGATTGATTTAATTGTCAAGATGGAATTTATGTGGTAATCCCCATTTTTCACTTTATCCACGCTTTCTCCAGCGATTTGTACATTTCAAATTTTTTTATGGGTTTATTTATATTCTGAAAAATGGGAGAAAAGAGAAAGTGGGTGAAAATGCCTTTTTCCTGGAAAAAGCCGGGCGATCGTTACATTGAGAAAGTCAATGCCCAGATGGGCTGGGCATGACAGAGGATTTATCGACCGGTTGGAATAAAATGATTAGTCCTGGAATAATTCCTGCAATGTTACCGCCATAGGAAAATCGGTTTATTAGTGAAAGCATGCATTTTTTGGGGGTAAAAAAAAGGCCCTTTTGGGGTTAGAAATGGGACTCTGGGGGCAATTGTACGAATGTACACAAATTATTTCGATCATTCCTAGCCCAATTCGGACGTTTCCCCAGTGTATTCTTTCTATTGTGCGTCCTTGTTTGTTTTTGTTTCTGTGTGGGTGAAAGGGAAAGTCCGAGGGATGCAATGCAAACAAAAAAGGCTGGGGCGAGAGAAATCATGATCATGCGGGGGTCATAAATAAATGGAAAAGGAGAGAGAGAGAGAAACCATTAAGTGTGGATGTAACAGGGCTAACCATCAGAATCATTATGTGGCTTTCTTGGTCCTAGGCTTCATCAGCGGGAGCTGGAGAAAGTTCTGGGGAGATGGAGAGAAGGACGTGCTCATAAAGCCTTTATATTTCTTTTTCGGACATTACTTTCTATATTTACTGTTACTCGTCATGACTGCATTGGAGTGCCCAAAGTGCTTTTCTCTCCCTTTTTCGGCACGCCTGCGTTTTCAATTTTGGTCCGCTGCAACCCTTTTTTCTTTTAAATTTGCACTTTTTTATTTTCAATGGTTTTTGGCTATATAATTTATTTTACTTGTGTGGATTTTACTTGGACCCGCTTTTATATTTTTCCCTTGGTTTTTTCTGATTTTCTTTCGTTTCTCACTTTTCTCTTGAATTACTGTTTAATCTTGTATCGTTTTCTCTTTTCCATTGCTTTATGTTTTATCCATTGCTTTTCCATTATTTTTTCCTCTTTTTTATTTTCTTTCTCGTTTTACTTTTACTTTCTCTTTCATTTTTGTTTTTACTTTCTCTTTTATATTTGCTTTTATTTTCTCGTTGATTTTCGCTTTTATTTTTTCTTTCATTTTTACTTTTACTTTCTCTTTCATGTTTGCTTTTATTTTCTCTTTCATTTTTGCTTTTACTTTCTCTTTCATTTTTGCTTTTACTTTCTCTTTCATTTTTGCTTTTGCTTTCTCTTTCATTTTCTTTCTGTCATTGTGCTCTTACATTTTGCAGTTTTCCGCTTAATTTCCTTGTGACTCCTTTTCTATTTTCCTTCCGGTTTATTCTTGCTTTCTCATTTTTTAGTTTTTTATATTCACTGTATTGCTTCTCTTTTACACTTTCTCTGTTTTATTTACTTCCCTTGATTTCCAATCTTGGGTCTCATTTTTTGTATTTTCCCGTTCATTTTCGGGTTTCCCGTCCGTTTACATTATTTCTCCCATACTTTCTCCACGAATGCTCTTTAATTCTTTCCTCGGATATTTCCTCTTACGTTTCTTTTCATGCATTGTCTCCTTCTAAACATTTTTGACATTTTCGCTAAACCTGATTGTGTACCTATTTGTCCTGTGCATCTAAATGTGCTATTTTCCCCATGTTTTTCCTGATTTTTGCAGCAGCTATTTCAAGCATTTCCTGATGAAAGTCCTATTTCCGTCTCAACTAAACTAATGGCTGCTGGCGTGTGTTGCCCTCCGCCATTTACTTCAATGCTCGTCTTGCCCACAGACTTTCCCCTTTTCCTTGAGCGGTTCAACTTCCAATGATATTGCCCCTCCAAACTTGCTTCCCAATGTAATGATCTTCTAATAAAGACAGCAAAAGTAGGCTTAGACTCAATTTTATATCCGCCATTAATCGACCTGCCCCTTTGCGCGTCTTCAGAATTGTCATTTCCCCAAACAATTCCTATATACATACATACAAAACGGGGGCAAGGGTTCAAAAATGCACAGAAAATCCCTTCGTACATGCGGGCAATCCCCGTTTTATGACGGAGACGACGTTTCCCCCGAAAAAGGGGGGAGACATTACATCCAAAGAGATCATAAATGGGAAATGTTCCCTCTTCATTCGTAATGTAACATCAAGGGAAAACATGGAGTGGACTCACTCCGGAATACAAATGGAGCCACTGCCCTTTCAAGGACTAATACAGTTATTATTTTTATGGATCCTTCCTCTATGCACATGGATATAGGCCTGGGAATCTTTACTTGCATGGTACAGATTGGATTATAATATTACGGAATTTTCTCTTTAAAAGCAGGACCATCGGAAAAAATGAGAAAATCCATGAGAGATATTTTATGACAAGATGAGAAGGATTTTTCTTGCAATGAGGGAAGGCTGATTCCCTACAAAAAATGGGGCTAATGTCTTTTTTTAGGGGAAAGCACTGATCACATGGACAGCAGATGACGAAGTTCATATTGGGGCGGATTCCCTCATGATTTTGATTGTATTTGTTTCTCTTCATAATGAAAATATGTACAATTTCATAGCCAAAAATATTTACAAATATGCACATGTACAATACAAAATATATATACAAAATGCATATACAAAATGCATGTACAAAATATGTATGTACACAAATGTATACATAACAACAGTGTACAAACGTATGCCTAAATAATATTTACATTTTCATATGCAAAAAACGTATACAATGATATACACTAAAAACAGATATAATTGTATATACAAAAGAATAAAAAAATATATGAATGTATTTTGCCCTGCCTTAGCCCTAGTAAGAACAGTGTGCTTCGAGGAAATGCGGAATATTCCATGTCTGGGCTTTTCTATATTTCTATTGTAATTATGTACAGGGTGGTCCAAAAATCCTATAAAACAATTTATTTTTCCCGGTCAAATTTAAGATCCCGGATTTTTTTGGGTGAATATAAATGATTATATTATGAAAGTATATTTTTAGAATCACCCTGTATTTGTGTGCATTGGTCTGGCGTAGAAAGGGATTTGCCTGACACAAAAAAAAGTGGATCAATTGTGCGTGTACATAATTGCATGTGTGAAGCATGTAGAAGCACGCAAACGCCTGGGGCGTATGTGGTCTTGTGATAGAAGGGAAAATGAGGAATTTTTCTGTAACAAAAATAAAAATTAACGGCACCAGAAATAAATTTGGGAGCGGGAAAAATCATGTTATTGCGTTCTATAGAAAGGGCCTTCTGGTTTGGTATTTATTTACGTTGGGAATTCTTTCAGATAATTTGCGATTTTTCGGAGTGTGTATTCTAATTATTTAGTTTTTGATTCACTGATTTTGCAGTCGAGTTTTCGTCTTGGTTGAAATTAATGGGGTGAAATGTTTGGCAAGGGGAAAGTCTGCGTCTTTTGCAACAGAATAAAAATGATCAAAATAATTCTGAATAAAATGAAAAATGGCGAATATCGTAAGTTTGAAAGGGGACAAAGTTTATTTTTCGGCATGGGCCTTATGCATATTTACTGAGACAGAAATAATGCTTGGAAGAAGGCGCAAGTATGACAGTCATGGCAGCACATTTTTTTGGTGGCATGTGCAGTTACGCCGACAATAACAGTTGGAGTAATAAAAGTCTAATCAAATAACTTGTGACTGTAGGCAGGCGGAGGGAAAGATGAGAATTATGCTCAATGGATTGTATAGAATGTTCACAGTTGTCTCGGTCACAACTTTCCTCTTTTATCTCCTGTCATCTTTGATTTTTTGGTGGGTCTGTTTTTTATCAGCTTGGATATTATCTATTTCTACAGACCCATACATTTGCCATTTTCCCTTCCTTTTGCTGTACAGTTTTTGTATTCTTCTTTCAACGGTTTAAGTCTACAAGTATGCAGTACATTCTGATTACTTTCTTTTCGCATGCTTTGATCACGCACATTTGTATTTGATTTTCCTTTATGGCCTGTTGTTGCTC
Organism: Disparrhopalites patrizii; assembly: GCA_034698585.1. NCBI lineage: Eukaryota > Metazoa > Arthropoda > Collembola > Symphypleona > Sminthuridae > Disparrhopalites > Disparrhopalites patrizii. The sequence continues at coordinate 34,735 of JAQGBT010001182.1, forward strand.
TTTTCGGCGACTTTTACTTTTCTTATTTTCTTATTTTTACTTTTAGTCAAATTTTAGTTTCTTTTTTTTACGATTTTGTACTTTTCTTTTCCAATTTTTACTTTCTTTTGTTTCGATGTTTGACTTTTCGTATTTCTATTTTTAATTTCTGGTTTTGTTTTATCTTCGGAATGTTTATTTTAGCTTCTCTTTGTTTCTCTTTCAAAAGTATATGCTTTCTCTCTTTTTCATTTGCTTTCATTCTCTCTCTTATGTTCCAAATTTGTTTTTCACTTTTGTTTGAAAATTCTTTTTTCTTCTTTTTACGCATATACTTCTCTTGCTTTCTTTTGCCAGTTTTCTCTCTAACTTTTGTTTGCCATGTTTCTCTTTTGCTTTCTTTTGCCAGTTTTCTCTCTTGCCTGTTTTTGCCATGTTTCTCTTTTGCTTTCTTTTGCCATTTATCTCTCTTGCTTTCTTTTGCCATTTTTCTCTCTAAATTTCTTTTGTCATTTTTCTCTCTTGCTTTCTTTTGCCATTT
>JAQGBT010001183.1:0-35250 GCA_034698585.1 Disparrhopalites patrizii
CTCTCTCTTTCTCTCTCTCTCTCTTTCTCTCTCTCTCTCTTTCTCTCTCTCTCTCTCTCTGCCTCTATCTCTGGAATGGCTTTTGGCTACAGTTCTAAATTCTTCCCCTCCTCCATATCTCCCTCATCCTTCCCCTGCCTTTCATTTCCCATCATAACTCCTAGAAAATATTGTCAAACTCACTTAATTATGACACCTACATTTCTATTTCGCAGCTCCACGTCAAGTAAATCTCGGGGCTCAGTGCGGAGTTTTTTTTTGGAAAACGGTGGAAGCTTCCAAGTCCATTACAGTTATATGGTGGTGGAAGAGTCTCCCGCAAAACACAAGTCAATCCCCCTCAGTTGGATCCACTGATTACTCAAAGTAGGAGAATGGGGAAAGGGGAGAGTTGACAATTGTCAATGTATAAAAATGTTTCCTGGAAAAGAGGGAGATTGTATAGTAGGAAGGAAGATGGAGAGGAGGGAGAGGGGGGAAGGAGGAAAAATTAAAATAATAATAAGAGGCCAGACCAGTGGCATGATGGTATCAAGGAGGACAAAAGGGGAGCTTAAAGAAAGTGCCCAGGGGGTTGCTCATTACCACATAGGCAAGACACAGCATGGATCTGACGAATTACCAAATCTACCAGTTGTAGACATCACGGAAACGCTAGTGGAGTTCTTGGGGGAAAGAGAGGGAAAAAAATTATTTTTATGACTCCCAAAAAAAAATCCACCATTGTAATATTGTACCACTCAAAAAAGTCTCTCTTGTCCCAATCCAATCCAACTTAGCAAGTCATTTTCTCTCTCTGTCTTGATTTCCAACTGGGTTTATTTACTCACCAAGTCAGTGGCTGTACCCATTCTGTAACACCACTCAATCTGTCCCGGTGTGACCATTCTCCCACTTCATTTCGTCCCAAAAAATAAGTCTTTTTCCCCTTATAATCAATAATGTTGCACACATAGGGACATATTTACATATATAAATAAGTACTGACAATGCCACCCGGACCATTCCGCGCCACGGCTTTCCGCCTGATTATTAAATTCCATATTTACACTTTCTACCATTCAATTACCTTGAAAACTCCAAATCTCCGTATTCTCTCCAGAGAAGCCAGAGATTTCTTCCCAGCAAAAATGGCATTATTAACAGAGCCAGTGAAATCAGATGTTATTTCCCAGATATAAAATATCCAAAAGGAAAAAACTTGTTGGCAGAATAATTTATGTATTTCCCCCTTTTTCTCAAAGAAAAACATCTTTTTTTTTTATTTCCATGAATTTGACTCTTACAAAAAAGGAAATATTTGGAGTTAAACACTTTGGCAATGGAATTAAATGGGGACCAGGAGAATAAATGTAAAATTGGATGTACGAAAAGAACGTGCAGACTTTTAAAAACTCAATAGGATAAATAAAAGAGAAAAAAAAGGGAAATGTTGGACATATCATATTTACATAAGACTTGAAGAGAGAGACAGAGGGAGACGGAGAAGAAGTTTTAAAAGAAATACCACACCTATTGCATGTGAATGCTTGGAATAGTTGAACACGGGCTCTTTTCAGACTCTAGGATCATAGCTGTCATTTAAACAACGCAATAATATGGATGTCTCATAGTTACGAGTAAAACAAACACGGCATGATACCCTGGTGAGAGGTCGGCCTCAGGCGGCACAGGCTTCTCGCACTCTCCAAGAAAACTCCCAAATCTTTCCTTATTCCCTCTTTCTCTCCTCTTGTATGCATAAGTCCACCAAAAAAACTATCATTTTTCCTTGTATACACTGGTTTTAAGGGAATATATTACATGTATTATATTCATATGCATATGGATGTATGCACATCAACATGTTTTGACCAGTACAGACGACCGGACTCGGCTCATAGGGCATTTTTGGGGGTACCTTTATAGATATACCCTTTAAAGCAGACTTTGAAGAAAAAATAAAGTAAAAAAAAAACTATCCAGTGTTTTACACAGCTTGTGCCTGCTCCTGCCTCACCAGGATGATGATCCTCCAGTCGCCTCTCCATTCTCATCCCTTGCGACGGAGACTGACCCAAATGAACTCTGGAGACTCCTCCAGCCTTACAAATGAGCAGAATCTTGAGCCATGAGAAGTCTGCAGAAAAACGAGGGGAAATCTTCTTTTTCTTCTTAAAGCCATAGCATTTTGATATCATTAACCAACGGCTAGGCTCCGGTAGATAAACTAACAACGGTTTCCTTATAACCTTTACTAACCATCATTGTTTATGAGGGAAATTAAAAAAAAAAAATTAAGCTCCTAAATCAGTAGTCCAATTTTGATCTTGGGTGTTTGTTTATCCTCGTTTTTATGGGACGGGAACGTCTGCGGCAATTTTGACGTGGAAGTGCTTTGATCTCTTGTTAAATATTTTACGTCCTTCATCAGACAGCCACAGCACCTCCAACCTCATTATAATTATTCAAATGGCATTTTTTCCTCCAACTTCAAACATTTCCCTTAATTCTCAACATTGCTCATTCACTAACGTCTGGATTTTTTTTTGATTTTCACCAGCTCCCCACGGAAAAGCAAATAATGGAAGGAAAAGTACAAAAATGTAAAGAGACGTGGAGAGGCAGACAATTGTTGGATGTAATCGTGCAATGTAATAATAATTTGAAAAAAATAAGCATTTCCTCCTATGAAAACGTTACATTCAATGCTTTCCCTGGCCAAGTCATGCAATAATTACGAACAAACGAGGGTGAAACTGAACAAAATCCATTTTGTGGGTGTAATTACAAAGTGTCGGGGATCGTAATCTGATATTTAACTCCCCCAAAAACTTGCCGTGGAGAACAAACTTGTTGAAATATTCATAAATGAAAATCGTGGTTGTATTAAAAAAAATTTTTTTTCATGAGCTACCGACTTTTCTTCGATTTAAGAAAATCTTTAAGATTCTCCTCGGGGGGAAAAATCTGAAGGTGACAGACGCTCCATGCACCCAGAGACATCGAGAGAGTTAAGAAGCTCCCACAATAATCTGACCCAGCGACTAAATATTCCCATAGACAAATCTGACAAATGAGAGTGACATGCTGAGCCTGTCAAGACTCCAACAATGCCCATATGGGACATATATTGTCATGCCCCGTCAGCTTCTTACCGAGTCAAGTCAACATCATCCTGAGACGACTATCATCAGAAGAAAAAAAAAATTCAAGTATATATGATTCTCTTCTTAACTATTCATTTTATCAACCAACATTTTTAGGTAATAATTTCTCCACAAAATCGCAGAAGAAGAAAAAAATTGATAAAGAGCCAATACTTGGTTGGAGCCAATAGAAATTAGAATGTATGAGAAGCTGCAAGACTTTTTTTTTTTAAAGAGGAATATATGGATACCTCGACCAATGCTAGTGATGTCAAAAGTTTGACATCCACCGCATTTTAGTCGTGATCCGTGGCTCTCACGACCTCCTCACAATTTATGATTCCCCTCCACCTTTTCCACCCTCCAACGAAAGAGAATCTTCCCCGTTCAAGTAAACAAACAGTTCCCTAGCGTATGCTCTCACTCCAATTCTAAATTCAGCCGTGTATTATCCCTCCACTTTGCTCCCTCTTATTAAACTGCATTTGTGAAGGTACTACTTTATGGTCGGAAAAAAAAATTGGCTCTTCGCCTTTTAGTTGTTTCCCCTTGATTTGACTATTATATTAAATTGCAATAGTACTGTCTACAAGTCTCCTTCAAGCTTTCCCACGAAATAGACGCCACCCACATGCAACCATTTGACCGGCTGCATTAACCCTCCTCGTCCGTTATGACTGCTCTAATTCACGGCTTCTTTTCCCCCATAAAAACCAATCCCTCCAAATAACTCCCTAAGGGGTGCAAGTAGTAGAAGAAATATTTTACAGAGGAGAACAACAACAAGAACAAGCGCAAGGAAAAATCAACAATAAATGATAAATCAGCTGGCCACTCGGGTTGGTTGTGCGGAGTTGCCTTTCCCCACACGATTCAGAAGAGTGCATGCATGTATATATACATACATACAAGATATCGTACCATGCAAAAGCTCAAGGGGGTTCGGCAATTGATTAATGGCACAGCCTTCCAGTGGTTGTTGTTGATACACTTTAAAAAAGCCACTTCTCCCTTCATCGCCCACGAAACAATTTGTATATTGGAAGAGGTGAACAAGTCGAACCTAAATGCTTTCGACACTGATTGACTCTCGGCTATTAGTTGAAACATTGAAGGCAAAAGGAGTGAGGAGGAACCGTGAGCCTTTCTCTCTCTCTCTCTCTCTGTATCTCTCTTTCTCTGCCTGTCTCTCTCTCCTTTTGCTTCACTTTTTCTTTCTTCATCTCTCTCTCTCTGTTTAATATTCACTTCCAAATAAAAGCGTAAACTGCATCGTAATGTTTACACACTGATAATCAACAAAACATATATAATTTTTCTCTCCTCTCAACATTTATTATGACCACTGTCAATACCCGTAAATACGTAAAGGGTTGAGGCCCTTCCCTCCGTCCATATTACATAAAACGTTTGAGCACACTTTGGCTCATGGAAAGAGCTAATCCATTCCACTTGTTATCTCCATCGTCACACGACCTCTGAAAGTTTCAATGAATAATGAGACTAATTCGTGGAGGTGAAAATAGTTTAAACTCCCAAAAGCTCTTGTGGCTTCTTCTCACTCTCCTCCCTCTTTGCTCTGACCTAGGCTCTCTCTCTCTCTGTCTCTCTCTCTGACCCTCTCTATTTCTCTCTCTCACTCTCTCTCCCTATTTCCCCGTATGTCTCTCTATGTTAAGGTTGGAGCACAAATATATTTGTAGGGTAGTGGACAGTATCGTAAAAGAAGGTAATTTTTCCTATATGGACCCTGTAGTACACTTAAGTTTTTGTACATTTTTTTTTTGGTGGGAAGACTGAGAATGACGGGGAAAGAAGGGGGAACTACGTGTTCATGAAACAATAAATTATCAATGGAATCAAGGACCCATCCTCCAAGATAATACCCAGCTCCCACATCCATTCACAATGAATTACAACCCGCCGTAAATCTTCTCATGGAAAAACCGTGATGATAAGGAAAACTGTTTACACATGCACGACAAAACTCAAACTTGCTCCCTGTAAAAGTAGTTTGTGAAAGAGGGAGAAAACACATTCTTTTTCCTGGATAGCTACTAAAAAAAAAGGACTCATACGGGAACGATGAGCTCCATGGATCGAGATTTGCAACATCGTTCACGTACCAGGCATATAAATACGGAGGGGACTGGATGATGACGGCCATTTGCTTCAAGTTACAGCATAAACAACTACAGGAGGAACTACAATTTAGGAGAGAGAGAGAGAGTGAAAGAGAGAGACAGAGAGAGAGTCAAAGAGAGATAGAGAGAGAGAGAGAGAGAGAGAGCCTTCATCAGCAGTCCAGGTCTTCCCCCATACCTTCCAATGCGACCTGTTCCATCCCATTCAGTCATCAGCACTAGGTTCTATTACGTTAATATATGCTATTATACCCGTAAGAGGAAACAATTACAATCCATAGCTTTTTACCACATTTCCCAGAGACATGCACGCACACACTTGTTTTTTGTTTCGTTCTTGACACACTCAAAACAAATGCTAAGGTGTAGTCGGTCTTTCCTTTCCCTCATCTTTTAACAACCCTCAACCATTGTCCTTCCCTCCATTTCCACTTGGGAATGGACAGGAAGATAAATCGATTTTTTTGATGTATTAACTATGCTATCACGGACGTTCCTATTAGCCTTTAATTAATTGTGTCCAATTGACACTCAAAATTGGCGAGAAATCCTTGGACCTTGTCTAATAAACGGCAGTGGAAAAAAAAACTCTCCCAGTGGCTTTCCAGGAGCTACAAAATTTTCAGTGGCCGTCCGTCAAGGGAGATTTTCATGGGGCTTTGGACACACCGTTCGCATTGGCCATGCTCATTATGCACAGGTGCTCCTGGGGTGTTTATGGATTCAACAGGTGCTATTGTGTGTTAAAAGCAAAATCTTGAGGGAAGTTCAGTTCAATAGTTTCTACAGCGTTTTTGGCTGCAACAGGATAATTAATGTAAGGAAGAATAATTACTGGATTTTTATGGAAAAATTGGCTTAATAGATTATTTGGCCGTATTTTTTACAGGCCCATTGATAAAAGGGGCGAGTGACTTCGCCATCTTTACCATTCGTCAAAGGGATAGTCGGAAGAGTGTTGGGGAAAGGTCATAAGGTTTTATCAAGCTGTCTCCGATGCAAAAGTTTACAAGGCATTATATTCTTTCTGTCGTAAAAGGCTCTCATCTCCCCACTCATTTATGCTCAAACACAAAAACCAAAAAAAACTTTTGGAATGGTCCGCCGATAAGTTTTTTCCCCCTTGTTTTCCCTCCAACGCCTCCGTCTCGGTAATGGTGGGGGACTTGGTAAAATAAATAAAAAGCCTATCAAATTTAATACCCTCCGATATAGATAATTCATGACTGGCTACTCATTTCCTTACGAGAGTCTTCCCCCTCGTCGCATTGTTTCGGTCTTTAAATGTTAAAATGTGAAAAATGAGACAAGGGCCGTTGAGATTGGGACAAATGTGTGGTGCCAAGGACAAAGTGGAAGTGATAGGGGAAAGCCAAAAAAAACAAACAAAAGTGCAATTTGTTTCATCTTTCCCCTTGCATCGAATTAGTTGTTAGTAATTTCGTTTTTGCTCCATCTATCTACAACATGCTTTTATGTGGTAAGGAAAATACCTTTTGTGTCCCCGGAATAAGATAAACGACTTAAGGGAATGAATGGAAAATGATAGCCAAACTAATTTACAATCCTATAGGGACATTATCAATAAAGACTTTAATTATTTAGAAAAAAAAACCTGTTTTTATTTTCCCATAGAAAGAAATTCAGAAAAAATATGACTTGGACACTCTCCTTTTTCTATTCTGCCTCATTACTATTGAGGAGTTCATCAGACGTTTCAGAGTAGTTAATTATTTCCGTGCTTAACTAACTCCATTTTCCTACTGTGGAGACGGCAGAAAAAACTCGGAGATGTATATTGGACTATTCCCAAAAATAAATTTCTCAAAGATCCCCTTATTATTCAAAAGTCCGAAAATAAGCCTGAGACGACCTTTAAGCAATCTACATGGTGATAAATGTCTCATTTTTTGTCCGTCTCAACCAGGTAAAACTTGGAGGAGAGAGAGAGAGAGAACAGAAGGAGAAAAAGAATCCTTTTTTTCTAAAAAAAATCATTATTATTCCTTTTGTGTGAGTAAATTGTCTGGTGTTATGTCAAAATTAAGCAGAAAAGGAAATGAAAAGTGATCGTCATTAATCTTTCTGTCTCTCTATCCTCTGCTTCACTATCTCATCCCAGGGAAAATCAAAGGGAGAAGAAACCTACGAAAAACTTTTTTTTCTCCTAAATACTACGGGAAAGAGAGATGAATAAGACATCATCATGAGAGACTTGACCCAAAAATAATGCACATGTGTAAATAAATTGAAAATAACTTATCATCTCCTCTCTTCTTAGACTTTATAATTAGACAGGCTGGGAGATGAGAGAGACGTACACTTTGCGTGCATCAACCAACTTTCCCTCTTTCTGTATGTGTGAACACAGTTAGATGCTCAAAAGTACTCATAAAAAAGTCGGATTTACATCTAAATTTCAGGGGGAAATGGGATAAAAAAATCTTTACGTGCTTGTTTTTTTTCAAAATGTAAATAATAACTCTCATTTATTTCTTCATCGTCCCAAAAGGACGAGTGAGAGAAATGAAAATAGATTTTTTAAACCCTACAAAAAAAATAAAGGGAAACTAAATTAGTAAATAACAGGCTGTACGGGGCATTGTCTTCATTAGAAAGAGGCTGGGAACTTGACAGGTAATTGTATATTTGCACACTCCTCCCTATTCGCCACATGCAAAACAATTATAAAAGGGTTCTGGAGAAGCTATGAGAGACAAAAAGGGAACGTCTAAACTTAACCTCTATTGTGGCAGCAAATCCTTTACAAGTTAATTATATTTGAACATTTTTACGGAGTAATAAACGTATTCGCAATGCGATGAGCCTAACAAAGGTGCTTATAATTACACTTGGGGTAATACTCCAAAATTAACCAGCTGAACTGATTCTGATTCAAAGCTTTTTAGTGTAAAGGCAGGTTCTGGAGAAAAATGACTATGCACATACTACGTACTTAATAGGACGGCAAAGCCAGAGGATGAGCAGTATCCCTCCCAGTTTCTTTCATATTATTTTGACTGAGGAACAAGACAGAAAAAAACGATATTTTAAAGAAAAAAGGAAAGATACTCAACTCTTATTATCAGTTTCTAAAAAGAATTTTCATTTGGCTGCATGCAACGAGTGAAAAAAAAATGGACAGAGAACTATTAGTTGCTCGAACTCCAGCCCAAACGGACCCTCACGAACTCTTGTAGAAAAGAAAATCATAAAAATATCAACACCATTTTTTCCTCATAATTCTCTTCCTACAATATGGATTTTCGTTTTCTTTTTCCAATTTTCCTTCACAAATACCCCCCCAAAAAAAGCACCTTCAACCGTGATTTTTCAATCCCTCGAAAAAACGTCTAGATTTGTGTTGAGAAACTTTGCTCATCCCCTTCCAATCATGATTACTGTTAAATGCTACTGCCATGCACAAAATATAGTATGCCATTCATTATTATGCTTGGCGAGAGAGTTTTAATTTTTTGGATCTTTCCTTCCTTTGAACATCACCAGTTTTGGAAATTGTTTAAGACAGTACAGGTAGGCAGGTTGGTTTTTTTGGAGGAGGATTTTTGAACGTTTTTTCTCTCGTCCGAGATTAAATCATAAAATTACAGAAATAGAAACATTACAGCGGCACATAAATTCCCTCAAAAAAAAAAAACACACACACATGAATGAATACCCATCACATGGAGACTTTTTCTTCCCAAAAAATCCACTCTCGTCTCTTGATCAACCGACCACCCGCAAGTCATAGAGGGGCTAGGCTCGGATAGAACTTTAACACACATATACACTTCCTTTCCTTCCACATGCATGATTAAGTAATGACCAAGGTTGATGAGGCAAAGATACATTGCCCTGTCGTTACACCTTTTCTTTCTCCCTTTCTTCCCATCTCTCTGTCTCTCTCTCTGAATCTCCATTGCTTCCCTTATTTCCCTTCTCCCAACGCACCTTCTCCATACAAAATGTGTGGCAGTAGCATAGGTAAATATGTACTTAAGGATTCCAAGCACAGTAACAAAAACGTCACGGGAGAAGATGTAAACAAATCTCCAAGCCTTCTTCGGACGATGTCCTATGCATGTACATCCATAACTCCCATGTACAATTAAAAATCTCAGTCCTTTCCAGGCTTTCCACTTTTTTTAATGTGTCCACAAATAGCTGGGGAAGCTTTTGGGAAAAAAGACCGGATAAGGTAATTCTGAAACCCGCACCTATTAACCTTACAACCAATATGCATATATACATATGTATATACTATGTATGTGTGTCCCTTTCTATATGTAATATTGCTCTCCCCTTCTCCACCCTCATCTCATGTTGAGTATTATTATGTAAGTATTCTAACCCCTTCACGTCTTTCCTTTTCTTGGCCCCTCTCTGTCTTTTTTGAAAAATAAAGGAGAAGAAGAAAAGATAAGATTACATGGGAAGAGTCAGGAACCCGGAAAATATTCGCTTTTATTTCCCTTTTTTGTTTACATTCTATCCGCTCACTCAGCTATGATTGAATACTGAAGGAGTCTAAAGGGCAAGGGAAGGAACAAGTCGCTTCATTGGAGAACCACACACTCTTACGTGAAGGGGCCATATAGAGCCGTACAAAAGGCCGGTGATCCTTCCAGTGACTGGGTTTTATGTAAAAAAAAAAAACGAGGGTTTAACAAGGTATAAAAGAAACTGGAGCCCCTACTATGCCATTTCAAAGAGTATCAAACTTGTATCAAAATGCCGACCTCCAAGCAAAATGTAGTTCACCTACAGATTCTGGTACTACCAGATTCTGGTAATCCCACGTACTTGTGATTAGTGATAGACTGGTTCTAAAAATAAAAAGATTTTCCATAAAAATATAACCAGCAAAAAAGGTTGGCCTATGTCCCTCTACCGCAAAACCTCTTTTGGAACCGTTCAACTGCACTTAAAGACTCTTGATTCAAGTCCTAAAAGAAAACCTTGGACCTCCGGAAGGTATATTAAGCTTGGGAGTACAATTTTGTAATAAAAAGAGCCCTACTTCAAAAAATAAAAAAAATACAAGAGTAACAAATTCATAATGTTTTGAAATGGGACAAAGCCCTGTTTCCTTTTGTACTAATAGTAAACAGACATCATTGTGATTTACTCCCAAAGATTCACTTATTCTTATTTTAGAAAGAGCACAATTCGGATGGAGAGCCAGAGCTAAAAAAAAAAGGAGCAAACTTCTTATTCTTCCCTCTTTAAAGCCGCGTTCTCCATTAAAGCAAACATGATGCCTTTTTTTCACTTCTGTATTTCTTCCCCCCTTCAACCTGAATCCACCAAATGAACTCCAGGAGCAGAAGGGTTTTTATTGTGAGTAAATTTTTTCCCCCCACAAAAAAAATGTGCGTGCTGTGTGTTATATATACACTGATAGATGGAAAGAGAATGTTAAAAGAGAGATGAATCCCTTATAGTAGTACACACAAGGCCCCACACCTGAGGTACAGATCTGTGTACGTAATTTATATCAATTTGTCGGACGGGTGGGTGCCATAAAATATAGTGTATAGCTTGAGTAAAAAAAAAAGAAGAAGAAGTAATGCCACTGTGTACAAAAACACAAGGGGTGACCATGAGAGGAAGAGATATTAAGGGAAAGCTATCAAGAAATACCTAAACAGCATGTGTGGCAAAATGGAGCTGAGGAGTATACATTTGCTCTTGTTTGACTCCCTTCAAACACTCTCAAGATAATGATGGGGGGATGGCAAAGGAGAGGAGTTTAAATGGAGGGAGCAAAAAATGACGAGAGAGAGGGAGAGGGAGAAAAAAACTGGAAATTGGCAAGCTAAAAACGTGGCCGGGAATACTAAAACGTTTTAAGTCTCTCACCTGCCATCCTCCATCTTTTCATAAGAGAATTTAGCCGTATTTTATAGCCATCCACCATTAAATTACAGTGGTCATCATGAGCACAGACCATATATTGATGCTGCAGACTTAAGCAATTTAGTCACCAGCATTTTTGACAAAACATATAATTTCATCATGTAAACTCAAGGGAGCAAATCTCGACAGACCAGCAGATAATAGACACACATTGGAAGAGTTACGCATCTTCCCGCTTCAAATGAGCTACACAAACTCACATGAAAATGTGACTGCAAAAAAGCAAAAACTGTACAGGAACAACTTATTAACCAACCAAGACTGGTTTCTTGTACCACCCTTTATACCCCCTTCCTCTCCCTCGCTCTTCTGTACAAAAAAAACCAAGGGATTACTATCAAAATCATCTTTAAAAAATTAATTTATGCAAAAATAGTACGTGGTCCATTCCTTTTTTAAGACTGAGAATTTAAGGCTTACTCCTTCCAAAATAAAATATTTTAACTCGTTCACGTCCCTTGGAATATCATGCCATGTAAATAGTAAGGAATATAAAAATAAAATATGCGAAATCCTCCACTAAATGTTTCTGGTGGCACTAATGATAAAATTACCCCAGACAGAGATAGAAAAGGAGATAAAGAGACAGGGAGAGAGGAAGAGAGAGTGATAAAAGGAGATAATGGGAACGAGAGAATGAGAAGAGAAAAGGAGATAAAGGGAAAGAGAGAATGAGGAGCGAAAAAGAGAGACAGCGAGATCAGGAGGCCTAGGGAAAGAGAGAATGAGGAGAGAAAAAGAGAGGCAGCGTCATAAGGAGGTAAAGGGAAAGAGAGAGAGAAAAAAAAAGAAAGAAAGAGAGAGAGGGAGAGAACGAGAGAAGAGAAAGAGAGAGGAAACGAGAGACAATGAGGAATTGAGAGAGAAGTAGAGAGATGTAAAAAGAGAAACTCGAAGAGACTGAAAAATAGAGGAAAAAAGAGACAGTAACAGCATGGAAAGACAATTGAATTGTAGTAATTTTTTTGCCGGAATTCCTTCCATGTAGAAGAAGAAGACAAAAACGGTTAAAAATGTCAACAAGGAAAGAATAATAAAAAAACCTTGTCCTAATAAAACTCAAACGAGGATAGACAAGAGCTCAAACGTGGTAGGTAAATCTCTCTTTCTCCTTTTGTCTTTCCTTTTTTTGTCCTTATACTTACTCACTGGGTACAAAATGCATAGTTCATTGTGATTTAAGAATTGAAGAACACGCCGTAAAGATGCATGTGAATAATTAAATCAACAACATGAGCAACGTCTGCACAAGCCCTCGGTGAGCATGCGGGGAGAGGGAATAAACAACTTGTTTTCAAATGCCTAAAAACTTGTCAACAGGATAAAAGGACAAGATGAAGAAGACGAAGGAGAAGAAGAAGAACTGTGAAGAAATGTTTTTTTCTCCTTCACTGAAGAAAGGAAAGAGGGTGCCATACCTTTCTATTCAGTATTAAATGAGACAGGGAAATGGACACACGTGAATTTCCTCTTTTTTCTCTCTTTCTCCTTTTTTTCTTGACTTCATGAAATTCTCTCAGAAATCAATTACCACCATTAAAAAAAATCTCGTGTGCCCTCCAACCATAGGAGTGAATAAGGGAATAACATACACAAACAGTGAACAATGTATGCAGTACATGGTACACACGGACTATTATCAAACGTTATAAAAACCAAAGGGGAAAAAATTATAAATGAGAGACTCGCAAGATTATTACTACGGGGCGACTCTCCAAGCCTAACATTATAGGAAGGAGATTCCAAAGCTGACATGAGGTCTTGCTGCTCCTATATATAAATATTATATACATACAAACATGCTTACATATATGCGCACTCCATCGGAGGGAGAGGAAAAAAAAGTCTGGACCCACACGGACTTTTCCTATCACTAAATTATGCAAATTGCTACACGAAAATAACTGGAAGAGAATCAATCATCATCACCATCACCATCATCAAGCCCAAAGTCAAAGATGAGATGCCCCTTAATGACTATAATCCAATAATTTTCAATAAACCACACTTTTCCCCCCAATCACCGCACACCAAAAAGATAACCGCCATCATTTTATGACCGACATCCATAACCCTTTTTTTATACAAATCCCTTGAGAAGGCCATTTATTCCAATGGATGAAATACCTGGTTCTTTTTTTTTTTTTGAACTAGTAAAATGCTATTTAACTCATTGATAAATGATGCATCTCTTTAGGCACTTTCCAGAATCCTTCCCCCTTGAATATGGCAATAAGAAAAGATTCGTGCGCCAAAAAAAACCTGATAACTGAAGAGTTTTTCAGGTGATTTCACACAAGAGAAAGAAGGCGTAAAGGAAACACACGAAGTGTGTTACTCCCACCAAAGTAGAGGAACACTTCGAATTTCCTACTCCCTCACTCTCCGCATTTTTTTTAAAAAGAAAATAATTACTATTTCCACACAAAAACACATCCCAACGGAGCGCCTGCACTCTCCTTAGTGTCTGGTCACTCGTTAGAGCCTTGTTTTTTTCTTCGCCTTCCCCTAAATTTTTCAAAAAATGTGAAGAGCGTTGGAGGGGGGAAAAATGGGAAAATATGCGTGAGACAAAGGGCAAGAAGTCAAGCACCTCCTCAATGGACACTCTTGACCATTTAACTCCCCCTGACAAATGTGCTCAATTTACCTCCATTTTTCTTCAACTTTGCCCATTTCTCCCCAATAATTCCTCAGTTTTTCAATATACCACGTCTGTTGCGAGTATGCCATAAAATAGTGGAAATGTCATAAACATTTTCCTTCCCATTGTCAATCCAGGAGATCTTGTTTTGTAGGGAGTGTTATTTATTTTCATATTTTTCTTTGCAAAAATAAAATAAAATAAAATAAGCAAAAGAAATGTTTTTTTTTACCACTAATAAAACGCTTGAGTCAACATTGTGAAATGTTTGCAAGAGTCAAATAAAAGAAATGATCATGGAAAGGAGCCTCGTTTACGTGTTGGAGAAAAGGATGTGTGCAAAACTGTTTCCCAGGCCGTACCACACCAGTTGGAAGAGACTACTTAAAAGTCACTCCATGTTTGGTGGGATACTTTACCTCTCTCCATGAGAGAGACTCCGCTGTATACATAATGTGTGTGCATATACATATGCATCATAATCAGTATAAGGTACACATATACAGCTGCCTGATGAGGAATGAGCAGTGGTTAAACATTAACATAATAATATCTCATCTTAGGTGGTCGATACTTATTCTCAATCTGACTTGGCTATGGACTCACGCATCCGATGATGATGCTGATGATGATGAGACGACCATCAGTCACTTCAACAACCAGCCTCATAAAATACACATATGTATATACTCATATGTGTATATATATACATATATACACAAACTCATATCATATATAGCTATGTACACATAAATACAAATCTCGTATGCTACAAGTCCAAAAAAGAACTGGACTTGTCAAGATCATCATTTTGAAATGTGGATGAAGGAGTCTAATACTGTCAGTGTGTAGTTTCAGAGTCAAAAAAAAAAGTATATCAAAAAAACATGTATCCTTGGCTGAAAGATGTGGCTCTTAATCCGGTCTAGGAGTATACAGATGAAATTGGCTCCAGATCATTTTTCATATTGAATTATCATTGGGTTCACCACAGGACTTTTTTTTTCTTCTTCTCTATAACCTTCCCTCCTTTGTCTTTGACTGGGGCTTCAACACGTGAAATTTAGGAGCTCAACTAAATAAATACGGAGACACACAACATTTCATTGCTACGTGCTCCTTTTACTCACACATAACATAGACAGAGGTGCATCCGTAATAATTATGTATGCACCAGGTCTCCACCATATTTTGTTTACTCTGACTCCTTTCTCTCTGTATCTCTCTCCTCCTTTGACGATCGCATTTTTACTGCCAAGAGCTTGTCCATCAATAATATAAGATTTCCTTGATGCCAAACATGTTTCCTTAATTACAGGGGACGCTATACACTATAGGGTTCAGCATGTCCATCCCACGTACATAGATATTTATACCAAACCGAAAGGATTTATTTCCGTGCGAGTCCAACTCGTTGTCCAAACCCAGAAACAGATCATAGCTGGTCTCCTTCCCATGCTCCTCTGCATGCTAATACCAAGTACGAATGACATTTCCCCGGCCACAAGATCAGTCAATCACTTGAAGAGGGGAAAGAAAAGGACTTTTGATGGTATTTCTCCCTTTAAAAGAACCTTAATTCCCTGCTCCATATACCATAAGTCCCGTTTGGTCACACTTCAACCAGAAACCAGCCCAAAGTCGTGGCTCGAGCTCTAGGAATCACAAACCGACGATTTATGTGTGCTTTATCAATCATCCGGAATTCTTTGGGCTTATCTGGATTAAGTACGACATATTACATACGCAAGAGAGAGCTTCCCCGGATTGGACAGAAGTCTCTACCGGGGACCATAAGCTACATATTACTCTCCAGGAACCATGTGCAGGGCAAGGGAGACTCCGGCATGGAGCAACTAACAATGTGGTATGCATGTAAAATAAAAAGACAACAGACGATGGGAACAATGACAGCTTCTGCTGTAATATACAAAGACGCGTAGACAGAATGAGAGAGAGAGACAGAGAGAGACAGAAGAAGACCAAGAGAGAAGAGTCAACCGCACCCAAATAAGAGAATCAAAATGATAGATTCCTGCTGCTCTCAAATCGCATATTCTCATGTATACATTAGATTGTATCTGGATTGAAACTATTTTTTTTGTTTCATTTTTATTATTCCACGATGATTGCATGTAAGTACTTTGCACACCCTTCAAGAGTCACGGGAAGGCTTATGGGTACAATCTGACTCGGAGAAAAAACAAGAGAGAAAAGGAGAGAAAGAGCGAGAGATGGAGAAATAAGAAAAGGAAAGAGAGAGACAGAGAAAGAGAGAGAGAGAGAGAAAGGGAGAGGCAAAAAACCACTTCCCACCATTGGTTTTAATCAAATTGAAATGTTAAACACTCATAACGGTGTGTGGCCTGAAAAAGAAAATGTTCGTTGAAAGCGTCCACTGGTGCAATATCTCCTAGAACAATTGTTAGTGCTAAATGAAAACGGAATCTCGACCAAATTAAAATCGCATTAACCGCTAGAAAAATAACCTGTAGCTATACATACGAAAGACTGTTTATTTTATTTTTGTAGGCAAAACTACTTCTTCAGTGATGAAAATGGATTTGGAAAATAGAGGGGAAAAAAGGAATTGAAGAAATATCGAGGAAAGACAAGGAGTTTGTTGAGTTTATTGGTAAAATGAAGGGTGGCAGCAGTTAGGAGTTATAGTAAATCAGGATGCAATATAAGGGAGGAGGGAGAGAGAGGGCCTGTAGGAAAGGGAACAAGAAGGTCAGAGTTAAAAAAAGGGTTCACTTTCCACCTCCTCCTCTGGTTCGTCCAAGGAGACTTTCTGTGGAGGAGAATGAGAGGTAAAAAGAATGAATTATGTGACAAGTGTCCAAAACTCGGTGTGGTATAGCGTGCCAAGAGGGCTTTTCCTGCATTTGCCTGTCCACGGAGCCGTCATCGCGTCTCCATCTCTCCCAACTCCACCAAGGCGCATACCTTTCCTCATTCGTCCTTCTCTCTCTCGCTCTCTCTCTCTCTCATTCTCTCTTTCTCTCATTCCCTCTCTCTATCTCTCTCTCTCTCTCAGTCCCTCTCTCTCTCTCTCATTCCCTCTCTCTCTCTCTCATTCCCTCTCTCTCTCTCTCATTCCCTATCTATCTCTCTTTCTCTCATTCTCTCTCTTTCTCTCATTCTCTCTCTTTCTCTCTCTCTCTCTCTCTTTCTTTCTCGCTCTCCATCTCTCTCTTTCTCTTTCTCTCTCTCTATCTTCCTCACTTTCGCTCTTTTTCACTCTCTGTATTTCTCCCTCTCTCTTTCTCTCTGTATTTCTCCCTCCCTCTTTCTCTCTGTATTTCTCCCTCCCTCTTTCTCTCTGTATTTCTCCCTCCCTCTTTCTGTCTGTATTTCTCCCTCCGTCTTTCTCTCTGTATTTCTTCCTCCCTCTTTCTCTCTGTATTTCTCCCTTTTTCTCTCTTTCTCTCTGATTTTCTCCCTTTTTCTCTCTCTTCCTCTCTGATTTTCTCCCTTTTTCTCTCTTTCTCTCTGTATTTCTCGGGTTTTCTCTCTCTTTCTCTCTGTATTTCTCGGTTTTTCTCCATTCCTTCATTTCAGTCTCCATTCCTGTCTCTCTTTCTCAATCTCTCAAGCAGGTCTCCCATGTATTTCTCCTTTTCCCTATGTCCATATCCCATTTCCACGTAATGTCGACTACCTTTTCAGCACTTTACCATCTCGAGAAAGGAAAAAAGAAATAACTGAGGAACGTCTACTTACTAAAGACAAGATTCATTCATTTATCTTTTTTTTTGGCCGTAATATGATTATTTGTTTTTCCACCAGACACGTATTACCCCAGAAGAACCCACATCACCACAGGGGCATCAGACATGAGAAATCTCTGATTTTTACCTCTTCCTCTAAAAAAGAACACTCAATAGATTCCAGAATTTGTACAAAACTCCGGACACTTGGACTTAAAACGTTCTAAGTTTTTAACATTCCTCAGGAATTCCAACTTGACATTAGTCATTTTTAATAATAAATTCCTCCACTGGGGTTGACTTGACAAAAATATTGTTACAAGTGACTCACGGGGGGAAATCAGATTACTTGGCGAAGCGTTTAATTAGTCTAAGTAAACAAGGAGGCTGAAAAACTACTACCAGGTAAAATTATGGTGAGACTGTGAACCAAAAAATATGGATGGGATCATGGTACTGGACAAGAGCAGAGGGAGAAATAAAGGGTCGTTCTACGTAAGACTGAAAGGTAAAAAAACAAATAATAATAATAGGGGAAATGGGGAAAAACAATCACTTCCACTTTGGTGTAAAAAGGAGGGAAAGCATAAAAATAAGTGAGTCTACGTTTTTTTACATTTCTCTCTCGTATGGACCAATACGTTAAAAAAATATTAGGGGATGTTCGACGGAAAGTAAGAGAGCGAGAGAGTGAAGAGAGAAAGACAAGGAGAGGAAGAGAGAGACAGAGAGAGAGTGAGTGAAGAGAGAGAGAGAGAGAGTGAAGAGAGAGAAAGAGGGTCAAGAGAGCGAGAGAAGAAAAGGGTTAAATAGACACGTACACATAAATTTCTTTACCGATTCCCTATTTAACCCTTCCCCACTGAGAAAATACTCAATTGTCTCTATTAATGAATGCAACTACGGGCGCCACAACACCGGGTCTTGGCCTCCGTCTGCTTTTATCTGTATCCCTCACTTGATGCCACACATACTTACTTTTTTCCCCTTTTATTTTTTTTCTCTCTCTCTCGCCTTCTCTCTCTTCTATACATTTCCTCCATATACCTTTTTCACGGTAAAAATCTATGTACAAGAAGGAGAAGAAAAAAAGATTTTGGTGTCGGAACCCAAATGTCTGCAATATTTTGAATTCCAAACAAGGTTGGACAGCCTTTGGAACCCGACTTCGGCTTAAGTGACAACATTTACATCATCTACACCCGGTTAAACTCCAATACGCTCAAGTCCTTTTGATCCCTGTACGGAAAGCCTTTTGAAGAGTGGACAAAAACAAAACGAAAATAATTGTAGAAACAAAACTTTTCTGGCCAAATTGTGAAATACACTAGCTGGGCCGAGGGTCAAAGGAGGCCTTTTCCCTGTCCTTTCGATCCAGTCACTGTGTAATGGCGGTAATAAAGGGATTAGAGAGAAAAAAATAGTACGTGGATCGTATAAACAAGTCCATAGCCCACTAATAGCCTATTACTACCTACTGACGAACTGACCACCCAAAGTATGATTTATAGAAGGCCCCTCTCCAACCCTGTCTTTTGGCTCCTTTGGAGAAATCTGATTTTTCAATATTGATAACATTTGAATATTTCTCCCAGCCCCCTCAAACCTTACATCCAACCGTACATCGCTTGATATACGAATGTGTATATTTTCTATAATGTATCATAAACATTTTTATATACCCTTCCCCAAGCGTATATGAAGTAAACATTTTCATAACTATCAAAAATCCCAAATTTTGTGCAAGAGTCAAAAACAAGAGAGAAAAAAAATCAATGCCGAGAAAAACGCCTTTTAAATACCTTCGACCAAGTCCAAAGGGTGAGAGAGACTTTACGGAGGTTTACTATGATGGCTGGAAAGCCAATAATTCACTGGCTGGTCTTGAGGAGGGATCACACACACGGAGTAATAATAGTTGGTGAGGGACGTGTAGGCCAAGGTACGCTGTAGTTACTGTCTCTTCCATAATTTGCGCCCATCCATCAAAATATCCCCGCATTTTTTGGACGCGAAGGCCCACCCCTATGCAGATTTACAACACTGCACGCCCCTTCCAGGGAAAAATGTCAAATATCCTCCAGCCATACATGTCTTAAACGGGCAGGGGCTTTTACATGGACAAAAACACATTGTAAAACAAGGGGGCATTACACGGATTTTGAGACTTTTTTTTTCATTTCCCACTAAACAATTAGATTGCTTAGAAAGCAGTGCAAGCCCATACATATTACACATATTATATGCATGTACATGTGTGACTCCAGCTGTATGTTAAAGCACGGCGTTTAAGGGGACTGTACATGTGGGATGAGAAATCATAGGCTGTAAAGGTAATTGCTAGGAAACCCCTTACTTTACCAGTAGTAGGAGAACTGTAATCGACGGTAAATACTTGGAGCATTTACAATTAAGGAGCTCCGTTTCACTCAGACTTTTCCTTTCATCAATCACTCACACACAGAGTTCTCTCTCTCTCCTTTTTTCTCTCTTGTTCCGTTCATTTACTTATTCTTAGACAGTTTTTTTTTGCTCCCACCCCTTAAAACACTGTCAGCCCTCTCGACACTGTGGGTAAATACGGACATAAGACAAGCGTGTGGACCATTTATTCCTCTCCGTGCACATAAAGAGCCTAAGTGATGGGGAGTACACTGGAAGGATTTTCTAAAACAATTGTACGTCAATAAGTGTAAAAAAACCCACGGTTTTAAATGCTCCAGTCTCCAATCAGGGGGGCGGATTATCCAAGAAAGGGAAAGCCTTACCCCTTTACCACCGTCAATCCAGCAGTCCCTTCATTTTTTGGGTCACCAAAAAAATCTTTGAATTTCTTCCCTGTTTTCCTCTCTCGTATTTTTATTTTTGCCCCCCCCCCATTTTTTTTGCTCTTGGATATCATAGTAGGAGTAAAGGACGAGGAGGAGTTAAAAGGGAGGAAGAGAAAGAAAAAGAAAAAGTTCTAATTGAAAGCAACCTGACCCTTCACTTGAGGTGGTCATTACTCAAAGGACTAACAAGGCATTTGTTTCTTGGACTACGTCAATACCCTTAATCTTCCCCCTAATCTGGCACGCAACTCCAGGTAAATATTTAATCAGTGTAAATAAACAATGGTGTTTGGGACACAAGTTTCTGCTCCTAATTTTACTTCTTCACCATTTTTAAACACAAGAAGGAACCTCCCTCACAATTCCTGGAATCTTTTCCTCATCCTCCCTATCCTTTTGTAGAATCTTTTTTTTTCTGTGGAATTCCTTACATGAGATGGACAGAATGCTTTTTTATGCATGAAAAAAAAAAGCTTGTTAGTTGCCCTTAAACGTGTGATGGGCAGAATGACATGGCACTAATAGTAGGTTTTGTCATGCAAGGTGCGTAATTTTATGGTTCCCATTGCTTAACCCGTGATTTTATGAGCTAATGAATTCAGATGATTTGCGAGAGCCAAAAAGGAGAGAATGAGCTTACCTCCGTATCCACTTTGGAGAATTCGGGGTCATCCTCCTCCACTTCAAAGTAGAGCTCGTTAGAGGTGATTGATACGATTCCGGGTGCCATCACCCCCGGACAGATGAGGCGGGCTTTCGTACTGATGTTAACAGGGCCTGATTTTTCACAAAAAAATATACCTCATTTCCTACAAGTTTAGTTGATACCACACATAAATAAGAAGACAGTGTAGCAACTTGCGTGGGCAGGCTAACCATGGAGTAAAATCAAAGGGCTTACCAACTAAATCCAGGTCTAATTCCCGGTCATCAGAGAGCAATTCATTGTCATCCATGAGGTCATTGGACTGAAGGGGTTGCTGGGAGCGGGAAGCTGCTAAATGTGTGTGGAATTCCTCTTTTGCCTGTAGACAAACAAATCAGCATTTAATTCAGTTCAATACATTCTCCATATTATTAAGGGGGGAAGGTGAGACACTGGAATTATTTTGTACTCCTCCCGTTCGCCTTACTTGAAGTATGGCGTCCTCTGGCGCCCCGTGCTCCAAAGCTGCTTTCAGAGTTGCCTCTGGATGAGAGGAGCCATAAGGATTGTGAACAAAACGTTTGCGGCGTCTCGCATCGTCCTCCCAAGCATCCAGCTTCCAGAATTCGATCCCTTCCCTTTAAATTATCAATTAAACACGGAAACCAATTGTTAATTAAATTGACAAAAATCTTGACATTGTTGACATGTATTTTTTTTTTTTTGCACAAAAACAGCCCTACTTGTGCTGGTGCTGGCCCCATGCTCCATGCTTATTGGAGATAATGTTCACAGTTTTCTCCAGTACTTTAGCTGCAATGACATTGTCCCGACGGCGGGCGGCAGTAATTAAATGGTCACACATTTTCTCCTCTTCCTTCCTTTCCATTAACGTTTGAGCACAAAGGGTTTGCTGCAAAAAATAGGTTAGCCATTTGATTATGAGATTCTACATTTGCAACGCAGGAAAAAATGAACAGATCCCAATGAATCCTAATTAGGAAAATTGTATACTTCAAATTCCGCGTGTTTTAATACATCATCAGCCCTCATTCGGTTGAGGATGAATTCCGCCTCGTTGGCAACCCGCACAATATGATCCTTCATGGCGTGGGACAGGAGCCTTCCCTCGTTGATGAGCTCAATGAAGGCCAAACCCGCGTGTTTCTGCAGGGAATTTTGCCATTCTTGTGAGCATAACAACATCACCAGTTCCACGACAGATGTGCTGTGCTTAAATGTTGTGAGACCTGTTAACATTATAAGACATTAATTTATTACAAAAAGAATTGGTCAGCTTGGATAATGATAAAGAAAGACAGATGAGAGGAGGATGCAAGGGGAATACACTACAACAAACGAAACACACCCTTTCCTTCCGACAGTAATTCCTGACCATGAGAGCCCAATAACGTTTTGGAGAGGAAGGGGGCAAAGTCCACCATGATTTCTCGGAGAAGAGGACAAACAGAGCCCAGGGCCGCCTCCAACTTCTGGGTCAGGTTGGATTCCCTGGCCGGTGTGGGGAGAGGGAAGCCTTCAGAGGACATGAGGGGTTTAATATTTAATTCATCCGCCCTTGGGATGGTGGAATTCACTGGTCCAGCAGTCGAATTATGCATGGGTGACCCACTCACAACACTAATTTGTCCTTGTGGCTTCTCTCCACGATCCAGGCCATCTGTGAATGAGAGAAAAACTTGCATTCAAACACAATGGAAATAAATTTCACTCTTTTGTTCTCCAAGCATAATATAAGCAAATTAATTAATTTTGCTTATATGATGATACTCTGAGTAGATATAACTATTTAGCATGCGGAGGCTGCTTTTTTTACCCTTTTCCTCCAGCCGACTTTTGGATTCGCTGTCATCATTCAAGCTGACATCAGTCCAACTGTCTTCGCCTTTTTTCTCGTCATTGGTCTCATTGCCAATGTACATTTGCGCCGAGTCCTCTCCAGCAGACTTCTGGGAAGACACGTCACTCATTGGGTCATCACTCTGTGTGGGAATAAAAACTTATTAAAATTTTAAATTCTATTCGTAACAATTGATTAAACTCGAAATATCTTTACTTCACCTTCAAGGTAATATTCGGGGATTTGGAATTCTCATCCGAAATCACATTTGAATCTTTCGCATTTTCAGCCTGAAAACAAAAATTAAAAGATTAATAGTAATTCAACGAATGATTAAATACAGTTGATAGAGCAATGGATAGATCAATCGTCTAGATCATTACTTAGAAACAATGATGGTTAGAAATCATTTAATAACATTTATACAAAAAGCCCACCTTGACGGAGGATCCACTTGTGCTGCCATCATCAGTGGACTCGTGCTCATTGGCGGAGCCATGACTGTGATTTTCGCAAATATCGTACTTGCTGTCATCATCATTTTCGGAACCTAATTTCAACCGATTTTGGAAGAGAATACACAGAATTAGGGTGCAGTGTCAATTTTTTAAAGAAATAAAAAACAATTGCAATGTAAATTAGCTCTTGCAAATTTTCGGCATCTAAAGAGAATTTTCATAATTAAAAGTATTAGGGTAAAAATTGAAAATAAGTGAATTAACAATTATTGCAATGCAGAACTTATTAGAAAATGTATCAGCATAATTCTACTTTCTCTCTTGTAGAATTTAATTGGACACACAGAAAAAAATAACGATAAGAATTGCGAGCGCTGTTGTACATAAAGAAGGCAAAAATAATTCATTTTCTCCGTCTGAACTAATTTTGATTAATTTAAATAGTTAGAAAACACAACAGAATTCACACACTCACATTTCCAGCCATCATGTCATCTCCCTCACACGCATTATTATTTATTTTTTGGTGCATTAGCTCAATATTTTTGAGACAATTGAAGAATTAAAAAGGAAAGCAAAACAAATTCGGAGACAAATTGCTAGCATTCGAGAGACGAAAAGATGGTTGGAGCATGTATCCTTAATTATTAATGTGTTTAAAAACTCAGCAAGCAGAACACATAAAACCACATACAACAAATGTTGGAGAATACTCTATTTATTTATTTTGTTTCATTCAAAACAAGTTTCGCAGTGAGCTGGCATTACTATGTAATGTATGACATCATTAATTGATGCTGGCATATCATTTAGTGTTTTTTCGTTTCCGACAATTAAAGTTGCACTTACGGACTTGCAGATTTTAATACACAGACGATATTAATGTTTTACACACATTCTCTAACAATGTCCTTCCTCTCCTACTCAGCTTCCAGGAACTAATTTTTTTTTTTTTGATGGAAAAAAGTTTCTCTCATTATTGTCAGTATTATCAGTGGAAGCACTGTTATGAGGAAACGAATAATCCTTCAAATATTTCACACATTCGTGCTAGCATTGCACATTCATTCAAGTGCAATGTTGACAATGCATTGTAGACCGTGCAAATTGACCTCCATGACATGACACCAAGCAAAGACCATTCCTCCGAGTTTTTTAACGGTGTATTTTGAGCAAACATTTTGTGATTTGCCAAAGCACACACTATGGCGAAAGTGAACCAACGTGTTGGGACAAGACAAAGTGAGCAAGAAATTGTCAGACGTTCATACCCAAGCATTTGTAAAAAAAACATTCACATTCTTTCAAATGGAATCTCGAAAGGTGCTTTTAAATTGTATCTACCATAAACTTCTATTGCTTCAAAATTGTTAATCTCATTCCATGGCGAAAACTATTTTTCTACGCTGAAAAACAAGTGCCGACCTGTCTTCGACCATTATTTTCTAAAAAACTATTACTCATTCCTTTTTCTCTAATATAAACAGTTGTTAGATTCAAATATCAACAAAATCAATCAAACAGCAATATTAAAAATACATACATATGTAGATGTTCAGCCAACACAGCAGTGAAAAGGTCATACGTTCATGTATGCTTTGCAATAAGTGCGTCTGTGACTATTAAAATACATAAAGAATATAGAATACTGTAACTGTGAAGGCAAAAATAGGTAAATAGTGCTTTTTTCAAAACTCTATAAGAATAACGTGTAAAAGTTATTGCAATGAAAGTAATTTGTTAAATTAAAGAATGAAATTACAAATTAATTATTATGCTTCTAAAAGTTCGACTGTGCTCGGCAATAGATTGCTTGGGTTTTTTGTTTGTACAGTGAGATGTTTTACCTTCGCAGAAAAGAGAAGCAGATGCTTTAATAGGATTGCTAGAAGTAGAAGAGGCAGGATTGTGACATAAGTTGGGGAGAAATTGTGGGTAAATATGGTTCGTCCATTGGGGAAACACTGGCTGATGGGAAGACACAGAAGCTTTCCCACCCCCAACCACTTTAGCAAATGCCAGAAGTCATCAATAAGATCACAAGTTTCATCATCATCAAACAGATCACAAGACCATTGATTGAATGTTTTGTGTAAATCATCACAAAAAAAAATCAACCACATTAGAAAATTTAGTAGTTTTTCCTTCCACAAAAATATTAAAAAAGCAAAAAAAAAAATACTCACAAAGGGTATATACAAAAAAAAATATACTCACAAAGGGTATATACAAAAAAAAAAATATGCTCATGTTGGTTTGCATATGATATTAGCAGGTTAATCATATTTACAGACGAGTAAATTTAGGAATAAAGCGTGGATGAAGCTACATTACCTTGGTTAATGGCGGATGAGCCATTCAAGGAGGAATTATTGTGGTGTGTTCTGGCACTTGATGGATCACTAGATAGATTATTTGGCACTGGACTAGAAGACGGGGTGGGGGGTGGTTCTAAAATGTCTCGGTACTTGGACACCATCAATACGGAAATGAAGTAGACTATGGCAAGTGACAAAAATTGGGCTTGCTTGGTCTCCTCCTACAAAAGTCCATAGAAAAAAAACGTTTCTCATTTTTACCATAAATCCAAGCAATAATTACAGGCATAAGAGTCGTATCAAATGGAGTACTCACAATATCACGGTAAATAACAGCACGAAGGCGATTAACGTCCATGTCCTGTAAAAGTTTCTCGGGGTCTTTCACCGGACTATTTTGCGTCGCTAGGTTCTCGACAATATTCTGGAAAGGGAGAAAAGGAATCATCAGACACCAGGAATCATCAGAGAGAAAGTTCTTTACTTTTCCTTTCTAAATGTCAATAGTAAAGAAGACCTGGGCTTCCCCTCCACGTACGTGGAGGTGTCTTCTAATAAAGGAGAAGTTGGAGAAGAATTTTGTCCTTCTCCCCTTCAAAAAACTGCATTTGTCATCATACCTTTGGCGAAGCCTGAGCACCCCGAATGAGAGAGTGAAGATGTGCAACTTTTGCAGGAAGTGCCGCACCATTACCACCACAATAACCACCAGCATGATGAAGTCGAACCCGCTCTTTGCATTCCAGGCAGTTTCGGACGGCACTCGTACACACCAGTCGCAAGCATTGACGGAGAATCCCACCATTAGACATGTTCTTCTCCGACTCCAGCTCATTAAAATTTAATGAGCTGGCAAATATGAGAACATCAGCCATATTCACGAGTCTTTGGAGGAAGGACACGGCCACCTCGATCGGCATCCCCTGGGTGGGCTCAATCACATCTAAATCACTCTGTTTTTCAACAAGAAAAGAAAAACACAGGGTTAAAAACTCCTCCCATACAAATATTTTTTTACCGCAAAAATTACATAAAAATTCGGAGAAAATTGATATCACTAAAAATCTTCCGGAAAAACAAACTTCTTTCAATAAACAAAATAATTGTTAATTGACTTACATTTGGTGACGTCGCGGAAGCTAGCAATGGTAACAAACCACCGCATGCAATGATTAAGTTATCCGCTAGTTGAGAAATCAGATGGACAGTGTTGACC
The DNA here is from genome assembly GCA_034698585.1 of Disparrhopalites patrizii. Lineage (NCBI taxonomy): Eukaryota > Metazoa > Arthropoda > Collembola > Symphypleona > Sminthuridae > Disparrhopalites > Disparrhopalites patrizii. The sequence goes on from JAQGBT010001183.1 coordinate 26,882, forward strand.
ACAAAAATTGTATTTTCCCCAGTATTCACAAAATCCAGGACCGATTTTGTCGAGTGGCTGTAACAATGATAGAGCATTATAGGTCATGATTAAAAAATATTCACCGATTAAAACATCATTATCCTTAAGATTGGTTCTAGGAGGCAGCTTCATGCACATTCATTGGTTTGGGGAAATCTGAGTCACAATGACTGTAAACAAACATGTACGCGAAAAATATCCCCAAAAAAGTACCTGCGCCAAACTTGAATATCTGTCTCCAGGGAGAAGAGAACATCGGACAAAAGTCGTTGATGGATGTAGGACCATTTAAACTCTGGAATCCTGAAAGGAGGATGTGATGGACCCGGATTAAATAGGTGTCTTGTACCGTGATGAAACATTCCAGATGGTTTCCGTCTTTCTCCACCCGCAGCACCTGCAAATTATATTTACATTTATTCAGTCCAAAAAAAATCCAAACTTGAAGAAGTCCAAATGTAACAGAAATAAATGGGATTTTGTCCATATAAATAAAATCCTACCATCCTCCTGAGTTTGGACAGCGGCGGAAACGTTCTTAGGACGGACAGGATGGTTATTGGGATCACCATTGTCTTCACTGGATTCTTCATTGGCGGAGGTGGACTCCTGGTCCACAGTTTGGACTGCCACAATCTTGGACTTTTTCATTTCACTCTCATTCTGAATCCACTCACGACGGTCCAAGGATGACACCAGGGACGTGCCATCGTCATGAGTCGGCTCCAGGTGATGAATCACATTGTCTTCACAGTCCTCCACAACCGGAGGGACTTTACTGGGAGTCTCACTCCCAGCCTCGGGTTCATCTCCAGTACTTTTCTCCTCCTTCACTTCCTTCTCCGGGTCCTGATCCATCGTTGAGGGGTTGGGATCCTCGGAGTCATCCTGTTTATCTGGAGGAGGCTGGAAGTTACTCTGCTCCTCGGATTCCTCCGAAGAAAGCTCACCCCCATTCGTCATTGGAACTTCGTTGTCATCGCCATTCACGGTGGAGTAGGGATTGGTATTGCTATTACTAGTGCTATTATTATTATTGTTATTATTGCTTTTCCCCTCCACTTCATTCTGTATTTCCGCTCCTTTCCCCAGCTTGAGATTGGATTCACAGTCATTCTGCTGTTGCTGCTCCTTCTCCTTCAAAGCCTGGGAACCTTGGGTTATGGTGAAGATGCTGGCATCTGCATCCTCATTTTTGGTCTCTTTTTTACTCACTTCTTGCTCCTTCCCACGAATGTCCTTCCCCTCCCCTTCATCCTCCTCATTCGTCTCCTCATGGTCACTTGCAGACCCATTCACACTCACTTTCTCCGCTGGAGGAGGCTTCTCCTCCTCGTCCTCCTCCTCAGCCGAGAGGTTACAGTCATTTGGCAAGGCATTATCACTGTGTTCGTTATTATTATTATGATTAGTTTTAGGAATAATTGAGCAATCACCATTTTCACCTACGGGGCAATTATTTTTTTCTTCTACGGGAGGATTTTGGCTCTGGGAATTCTCTTCCTCCGCTGGCTTGACGTCTTTGTCAGGAGCATTAGCTTCAACCGCCTCTTTCTCTCCAGTTTCCTCTTCTTCTTCCTCCTTCTTTGTCTCCTCCTCTAGGTCTTCCTCACCCTCATCTTGAACAATACTGACTTCCTTTGCGTTTTCATTATCACAGACAGAATTTTTGTCACCCTCAGCATTGCACTCACTCACAGTGGTTTGGACATCCTCTGAAGGCTTATCACTACTACTGGCACTCTCCGACACGTCCATCCCACCCTCGCCGCTCTCTTCTGAGGGCTTCTCCTCCACGATGGGAATGGCCGTTCCCTCGCTGGAAGCGGGCCTATCATCCTGACCGCCGTCATCAGTTTCATTCTCAATTTCCGGCTGATCGGGCGGCTCGGCTAATTCATTGGTTCCGATCCCTACCTCATGGGTGACATCCGTCACGGTGACGGTGCCGGAGGAAGCGTCGGTCCCATTACTAGCCACCCGAAAACCGTTCCGGGGTTGATCCCAGCCTGAGATTGTGCTGATGGGGCGTTGCTGACGGACGGCGGGGTCGGTGATATTATCCGTTTGACGCCGCTCGTAGTGCTCGTACATTTGGGTGAACTGGAGACGGAACTCCTCGTACGAGACTTTGGAATGAACGATCGCCAAGGTGTCCACCCACACTCTCCAGCCCCCATATTCGTACTTGATGGCGTGGTGGAGAAGCATTCGGAAGAGGGAGTACACCATGTCCGAGATCTTCTGCTCCTCGCTATTCTTCGGATGAATGTACGCCAACGATATCAGCCATTCCTGTGCAAACGGATTGAAAAGAAATTCATTTTTGCAAAAAAAACAACAATATCAAGAAAGCCAGCAGACATTTTAATAAATAATTAATAAAATAGTTAAAGAATAATTAAGAAGTAATTAAAAACTGGAACTGAAAATAAATTGCACAATTTAAACTAAATCTAACCGCAAAAATTTTGAATTAAAACTAACCACAGAAATTTTGAATTAAAATGAACCACAAAAATTCTGAATTAAAACTAATGGCAAAAAATTGAACCGACAATAGCTGTATACATCTGAGCTAAAAGTGACTGGAAAAACATTTGAATTACAAATAAGGACAAACAAATAATAAACATAAATAATTAAACTAAGCATATGTATAGCTGCAGACATTTGAACTAAAAGCATTGTGGTACTTGCTAAACTTTTTTTGGTTGACGTCAACAGCGAAACTTAAAAATAAAACTATCAGAGAAAATTCGAAAAGTTAATATAAGAAGGTGCATTAAAATGTCAACTGGAAAAAATTAGACATACCTGCCATACAGACATCTGCAAGACAGTCCTCCGGTTCTCCCTATTGTGATTGCATAGGAGAGTCATATCGGAGAGGAATAGCTTCTTCACCTCCAGCAAGGACTCTGTCTGCTTGGATTGCCGTATTAGAGTGGCTACCACTTTGAGGATCACTACAAAGCCAAGAAGATGAAGTGATTACATAGAACCCTCTCAACATTTAGGGACACTGCGAAGGGTCATATCATAAAATAAAAATGAAAAAAATGACAGAAATACTAATAAAATAAACTCACTTGGATTTTCCAGTCTATAATTGGACTCCGGCTCCGGGTGCTTGGAATACAAAATTTGCTGACTAATGTGCTCCGTGAGAATCTGGAATTGAGAGGGGAATGAGTGTCATTCAGAGTTAAGAACTTCATAATAAGCCTTTAATTCCCAAGTAAGACCATCCTCACCTCATAGAGAACATTGTAAGTGGGGAGGCTGAGGGAATCTTCATTTATTAGGAGTCTCTCGGCTAAGAGCGTGTACAAATTATGCGGGCTCATCACGTCATATTTTCTTCTGTAAAAGAATACACAATATTTAAATTTCTTGTAGATAAAAACAAATTCACGTCCGACGCATTTCTTCCCCCCAAAACGATGTTCCTACAGGGCGTTCCCAGGAAAACACGATTGTATTTACAACTACTACGAATTCAAGAAAGGTACAGAGGGGAAAAAAAGTAATTTCATCAACTTTCCCAATTTACAGCCGGATAAAAGTTACGGTAGTAGTACATTTGCTTTTAAAAAAATCGGATTGCCTTTTTTCTTCTCGTACAAAAGAAAACTTTCATTACTATGTATCTTCATGCCTTTGTGATGTAAGGAAGGAAAAAAAGAAACTCTTGAGTCTAATGACAAAAATATGAGATCACAATCCTTGAAGAGAAAAGGAGGGGAAAAAAGAAAGGGAAGGGAAAAGAAAGAAGAAAAATGGGAAGAAAAGAGCAATGGTGAAAATTCAGGGAAGAGCAGGAAGGGGAAAAAATGTTAACTTTCCCTACATACGTAAAAGGGCTGTAAGGAGCAGGCCGTGTACGTTGAGCCCACCTAATGTGAACGAATCAGGGAAGTCACAGAGGGAATGCCACGGCAGGAGAGAATAGGGAGGAGAAAGTGAGAGAGAAAAACAGAGAGAGAGAGAGAGAGAAAGAAAGAAAGAAAGAAAGACAGAAAAGTTCGTCTTGTACAGAGTTAGAAAAATTGACTTACTTATGGGTACTTCGACAGAGAAAAAAGCCTAGCAACTTTAACGACTGCAGTCGGATCAATTGGGTTTCCGCTCCCAACAATTTGAACACGGTTCGAACGCCATTCTTTGCATCAAAAGCCGGGACTAGAGAAGACGGATGCTCCGACATCAAAGAGATAAGCATTTGTATCACATCATGAAGATTTTCATCCTTGAATAGAAGAAGAGGAAGAAAAAAACATATACACACACATATACATATACACTCCTTCATGAAATCAACAATGGTGGAGTTCAAAAGAGAGGGAAAAAACAACAACAACAAGGACAAAGACTGAACAAAGAGGAAGAGAGAAAAACTATATAAACACCGGAGAGAAAGTCCTGGTGGAGGGAAGAGTACAGTAACCTTTATTTCCGTCCTCCACTTCCCTTGTTTATGTATGTAGGGAAAACTCCTAATAAAATCTTATATCCCTAAACGTTCTCACTCCAAATACGTGTTTAGCCCAGCAAATTCAATTGTCTTCTTCTGTGGAAATCAACACCATTTCAGAAGACGACAGTGCCTTCTTTCACCTCCTCCTGCGTCCTATCCCCACTCCTAACCCTTTCTATATCTTCTTTATACATTTGGAGCTTCTGCATTTGAAAGGCAGAAAAATCCCATGGGGAGGGGAAGAGGGAGAGAGAGAGAGTTTCCGTCAAACTTAATAGACCATGGAGGAGATCAGAAAAAAAGGCTTTGATTTATTACTCATGTTTTCTCATATAAATGATCAAAGACACTCAGAGTCAAGGAAAAAGTAACATTTATTATTATTGACACGAGCATCAACTAATAGGAAAGTGAGCGCCATCCTTTTCTTCTCTTGGCACTGCCAACCTACTCAGCTCTCAGAACCGTCGCCTGACAATGTACGTATAATAGTGGCTAAACAAGAAAAAAAAAATTCCAATGAAAAAAAAATCATTTCATGAATGTTTTTTTGTTTCCTTCCCTTCCCAAAAAATTCATCTTCCCTTTCCAACCCACATTCAATTTCTCATCCTCCACATTTACTCCCGCACGTAATTAAGCAGGAACAATGAAAAAGTTTTCAGTGAATCAGTTCCTCGTCATTCATTTCATTTACTTCCCTTTACATGTCCGCCTTCCTCTCTCCCCAATTCCTTGAAATATGAATGCGTGAGTCCGTCCAAATAATTGCCAAATATGTATGTATCCGCCTTTCGCCTTTAGCAACAATGAGAAGTCGGTTAATAGATCTTTTTTTATGGAAACAAATAAAAAATACGACTGCCTCCTATCTTATTTTCAAGTTTATTTTTCTTTTATTTTGTAGAAAAGTCAGAGATATACCCTTGGGTTTTCTCCTGGGGAAAGACTTAGGTACAAAAAAATACATATAACATCATTCCTAGAATTGGTGAGTGAATGAAAGATGTGTTGATGGAACGGAGAGGATTTCCTGGAAATTGCACTCCCCTATAACCAGAGCCCTTTTTACTGAGGCAAAAACCCTCATCACACATCACAGAGAAACTAATAAATGAGAAACTATAGAGAAAGTAATTAAGTGAGTCCGTGTGGGACCAGTAGCGGGAGAAAGTAAGAGGGATACAGAGAGAGAGAGAGACAGAGAAGAAGAAAAAAAGTATGCACATACCTCATACACTGTTGTTAGATAATTCAAAATACTCTGAAGCTCATCTTCCTTCACTCCATTCCCAATTAAAATTAGTTGCTTTAGAAAGAGAAGGATGTAAGCTCGAATCGCGATGATGTCACCATCCGCAGGACGAGGACCATCTGCAAAAAAAAAAGAGACAGTGATAAAATTACCGCCTTCGCCGTACACAAGTGGAGGAAACAGACAGAACACAGCAGGACAACAACACCAACTGTGTTTAAATACTACGTTGTGTCTACATCCATAACACTCCCTTTTATACACTTTGTATAAACACAACCTCGTTTCTCCCCCGTATTTCCTGTACGATTTCGGGAGACAGGGTGGAATTCACGTTCGATTTATTTCCCCACTCACACTCAGGGCAAACCATTTTGAGGGTGAGTGCCGATTTGAAATTTAACTTCCGTTTCCCCGTGGCTCTTGGCCTATCCAAATACATGGGAAATCCGACTTTGGACTCATTCCGGCACCACTCGCACTAACTGTGGGTTGAGGGTGAGTGTGAGTGAGGAAATCCAACTTGAATACCATCCCCAGATTGGGTGAAAGGCGGGATAGTGAGTGGAGAGGGGAAAGGAGACAGGAAAGGAAAGAGAAAGAGACAAGGGAGAGGGAAAGAGAGCTTATTGAATCCAGGCTTGCCAATTGTGTAAATCATGAATGTTACCCGGAGACAAACTGTTGTTTGTGTGTCAACCGGAATTTTTTAGCCCAGTTAAAATTAAATGATGCTCCCCAGTCTCCTATACTTTTTCCTCCTACGCCCACCATCCCGACACACTTTCCCCAAACTTTCAATATAAAGGCGTAGACAATAGAAAAGACAATACGGGGACAAAAGAAGTAAAAAAAACGGAGCTTTCTATGTATGTATAGGCACCTGCAAAGTTCCGTAAGGTGCATGGAAGGAATAAATAAAAGCAGTGGTAAAATGGTATTGGAAGTAAAATAAAACATGTGCTCCTTGTTATTATAAGTGTTACATACTACCCCGAAGAAGACTATGAACTACGTCAAATGGAAGTAAAACCATAGTAAAGTGTGTCATGAGTTTCTTGTATTATTGCCTCTGTTTCTGTCTCTATGAATGTGTGTGAGTGTGTATGTGGGGGGGGGAAACAATAAAAAAAGACATAGACACAAAGCATGGAGGTGGTGGGAGAGAAAGGGGAAAAAGGGGGGAGGGGAGGAAAAAGTATTTTATTGAATCAACATCTCCCGAGTCCAATAAATCTACAAGGACGACGGAGGATAATACGAAAGGTTCTCATTTCAAAGCGTAAATTTACAACTTTCCAAACACTTACCTAAGCCCTTGGGTGTGATCCCTGACTTCTCCCTGGGATTCGCTACCCAATAGTAATATTTCAGGGTGTGCATGGTTTGAAGAACCGTACTTATCCTCCGGACATTCGAATAAATCTGGGTATCCGCGAGGAATTCCGTGGCTAAATACGAGTACAATTTCATTTGAACGGCAACCGGGGTGTAGATCCATAGAGCGGGGTTGAATAGGATGTGATCCAGTAACTACAGAAAAAAAACAAGAGATTTCCAAATGCACCAATATTCCAATTAGTTGATTCTTTATTTGAATTCTTTATTTCCCAAATATTTGGGGTTGACCCCTTTTTGGAAGGGGCGGAGAAAGTGGTGAAAGTTTCCCATTTATGGCTTTTACCAGAGGTAAGATTATGGCAAACTTTTTATAGGTAAGATTATGGCATGTTCATTCTCTTCTTTCCTCCGACAAAGGAAAATATTTGGAGGAAATTTCTTCCTCCGCCCCTCCAAATTCCCTTATGAAAAATCGGGACGTTTATAATGGTGTGGACGGATTTATTGCCAGGGCGTGTTTTATCCCACTATTGTTAAAAAATGATGAGGCTGAAGGGAACCTCATTTATGAATTTAAGTGAACCTACCTGTTTCAGGAGCAACTCGCTGTTGGCATTGGGGCAGCAAGTCACAAGGTATTTGGTGAGCTGGAGGAAGGAGGAGAGCACTTGGATCGTCAAATGCTCTCGGGAGGCTTTTTGCAGTAAATAACTGATGACTAGAAAACCCCGATTTTGAATCATATGTTGTTGGACCGTGGGCGAGGACTCGACCAATTCACAGATGAATTCCAAGAGCTTGGAACTGTTCAGCAAAAAACAAGAAAAAAATCATTAAGAATCGTAAGATAAGCAATTTCATCCCACCAAATGCTACCAGGGAAGTCCTCCACAGTTTTTTGGGGGGAGTTACTACAATACAAACGTGAACACGTCCCTTTCAATCATGCCCAATTTATTTCAAGTGAAGGAGACGTGGAAGCAATTTATTTAAAAAGGGTTAAAAATTACGTCCAAGTCCGATTTAAACTCTGAAGGCGGAAAATGGTTAAAAGACACAAGATTGAGAGACACAAGAAGAAGTTGAGATGTTCTCCAGGAATAAAAAATTGGAAGAAGGGACTTTCTCCCCCATTCATTTATTGACAGGGAAGGAAGACAAGGGAAGAAGAATCAAGAGATGTCATGGTAGGACGAACAAAAGAAAGGGGAAAGAAGGCGGGAGAGAAAGAGAGAGAGAAAGAGAGAGAGAGAAAGAGAGAGAGAGAGAGAG
>JAQGBT010001184.1:0-35237 GCA_034698585.1 Disparrhopalites patrizii
TCTTTGTATTTTGTATTTAAAATACGCATTTTAAATGCAATTCTTTGTATTTTGTATTTAAAATACGCATTTTAAATGCAATTCTTTGTATTTTGTATTTAAAATACGCATTTTAAATATGCAATTCTTTGTATTTTGTATTTAAAATACGCATTTTAAATATGCAATTCTTTGTATTTTGTAATTAAAGTTCGTATTGAAATATGTACAGTACATACGAGCTACTGATGTAATTTGTATTTTGTATTCGGCATAAAATACAATTGTATTTTGTAAGTAATTCAATACTTGGGGAGCAGCCAAGCCGAATCTAATTGATAATTTGTAATTACAGCCTTCGATCGAATGCATTTTTTGTATTTCGTAATTAGTATTTGGAACTAAAGTATTTTGGTCATCTAGGAGAACTGAACCAACATCAAAATGATTTATAATTAGTAAGAACAACCTTGAGAATCGAAAGAATGTTGCTCCTTCAAAATGTTGAAAATCTCCGGATTCCTCTGGCAGGCACCTTCCAGAAGAGAAAAGAGGCAGAGGATGTCACCTTCTAAAATCGCATTTCGGTGACTGTCTACCCCATGGAAATTTTCCAGGGATAATCTTTGCCCGACAGAAGCATCCTTCTGTTGATCTTCCAGCTGAAGAATTAAATTTTGGATGATCCTCTCTTGTGAGCCAATCACGGCTTTGAGGAGTGTTTCTTGAGGAGCCAATCTCTTGGCTGGAGCTCTTTGCCTCGCATCGCGACCTCGGAGATCCAGGAAAGTCTCACCTTTGCACCGGTACAGGTCAATGGTGTTGCCCTCGTGATCGGTGATGGACTCGTAGCCCCGGGCATTGAGCGTGTACAGGAGATCGGTGAGGAATCGGTTCATCTCCTGATTCTCCTTCTTCACCTGCTGGAAATGCTGTTGCATGGTCTCACATTTCAAGTTCAGACTGGACAACTTCTGCTCGGCTTCCTCCAATTTCTCCACCGAATCCGTTCTCTTCGCCTTTTTCTCCCGGGAATTATCTGAAGGCGAGCGCTGTACGTTATTTACGAAAAGTCGTCATGTAGCAATCGCAGAAGGTGATGGATAAAACATGAGTTCACAAAAAATATACCTTAATTAATTACTTAGGGTTATATTTACTTCTTTTCCTCCTCTCATTTTCCTGGAGCCATCGTCCCCATCGGAATTGAACATATCCATGGAGGAAGTTCCAGGGGAAGAGCCTAAGGAATTTATACTGGGGATTTTTGGAATAATGGATGTGGATTCCGTGCTCAGCATCGTCTCCAGGGGGAGCTTTCCACAGCCTTTGGCTAATTGCTGATTCTCTCGGACTAACGTCCGAACTTGCCTAGTTAATTGCTCCACCAGGTTCCTCTATTTCAAAAAATATCCACGAGAAAACCATATTTTAAAACCGCTCATAATTGAGGTACGTTTTAAACAAAATTGGAATATTTTGCAGTGCTTTCCAATTACAAAATAAAATGGCTAAATTACTTTCTGCGTGACGATATTTTCCAAACAGCCATTTTGCTTCTGCAAAGTCTTGGCTACCTGCACCTGCGCTTTGAGCTTCTGGACCATCGTACTGCACTTGGGACAATTTTTACCCAGACAAGTGTGCCCAGCAGAGCTATCTGAATGATAATGTTGAAATTGATTATTTTAGGAAATTTCATTTAGACCAGAAATATGAATTTTGAAGGCATAGAAACCAGCCATTTATAGGTTACACTTGCCTTCTTTCTCCAAGCAGGTGCTATTGCACATGTTCTGGGAGACGTGCTTGTTGATTGGTGGGAAGTTCTCCTTGTCCTTCTTGCTCCCAGCCATTTTGGATGTGAAGACCTTGGTACTGATTTTCGGACATGCTCCATCCTCCAGATCTGTCCCGGTGGTGGTGGGCCGTTTAGACTTTTTCTTCTTCACGTTAATCATGTCGTTGAGATTCATGGCAATGGATTTTGAGGGATGTCTCGTCTGGAAATAAATTTTTCACTTAAAATTCTATGTATGTAAAAATTAAAAATTTATAATTAAAAATAAAAAATAAAAAAATTATAATTAAAAATTTATAATTTAAAATTTGTAATTTTTTGCTTTGCATTTCTGACCTTAATCTTCTGCGATTTCCCCGACTTGAGCTTCACCACGGCCTTCTCTATGTACGAGTTATCGGAGGCAGAATAATTATTTTCGGGATCCTTGAAGCAATTTGAGCCATAATCTTGCTGGTGGTAGGAATTCATACTATTCCGACATTCCTCCGCCTCCTTCCGACTCCTTTTCCCTTCCCGGGTCTCTTTCCCGTGTTTTGAGGTGGGAGAGGAAGAGGATGCCATGGCGGAGTCTTGGCGATTTCGACTGGAATTGGCCGAGTAACTCTCCAGAACGGGGGAATAGCCCGGGATTTCCAATTTCTTGGGCCGAGTCCCTTGATTCTCTTTAAATTGAAAGTTAATAATGGCGGGTTTGGTCATCCCTCCCGGGAGAGGACAAGGAGGGAGGACGAGATTGGAGTGGAAAGAATTCGTACATTCCTTCAATTTCAGACAAACTCGGGGTCTGATGGCCGTGGGGTTGTGTTGGAGCTGGGACGGTTGTTGTTGAGGTGGATTTTGTCCCTCATCATGGTAATCCCCCCTGGAGGAATGGACGGAGGACACGGCCACTCGGCTACTACTTCGGTCACGGGGAGTGTTATTGAGGTGGGATGTGACCACGAGTTGGTCGTCCTGGGAATGCTTCTCCGCTTTCGATTTACTCCGCATGTTGCCTATTCTGATTGCTCCGGATTTCCCCCGCCCTCCTCCGAGGTGGATGAGGAGTATTGAGGATGATGATGCTCACGGGTGATCGTGATGGTATCAATGCAGGGGAGGTTTTTACAAGAATGGAAAGGCCCGGGGTTCCTCTGGAGGATGTGACTGGAGATTATGAGAGTCGGAGGGCTTTACCTGGAGACAAATGCGGGACTTGTGGGAGGGATTATTTTGAGAGATTACCATTACGTCCATTGGTCCATTACGTGGGATGAACAAATACGGGGAAGTGAATATGAAATTTATTTCAGATTTCAGAGTCTGATCAATTCAGTCGGCTGATCGTGATCAGGTGTGCTTTTTTACATGATGCCAATGACTTTTTGTCTGTCTGGTCTGAAATATCTGAAATTCAGCTCTGAAACTGAAATGTGAAAACCAGTATTATAAATTATAACATTAATTATTATAAGTTTTAATATTTTAGTTTACTGATTTAGTCTTAGTACTAGTGTATTATTAGCCTTAGCCATTGCCACTTGCCACTTGTCAGCTTGCCACTCGCCACATTGCCAGTATTTAATGACATAATATGTGTAACAGATAATAGTATAATGTTTACTTGTTTACAGGCTCGGTTCGGATTTTCGGATACGAAATACGAATCAGATATAAGATGATTAGATGATGCTATTAAAACTTTATTTCTGTCCGTTTTCTTAAATTTCCAAACCAATGCAGCAATGCATACATACCTCAAACGGTATACCATGCCAACTGTATTGGAAACTGACTTGGAAATAATTGAACAATTGAAGGGACTTTGGACTGGCTGAGACGGATGGCTAAATAGTCTACAAATGAGGAAATGGTTAACCCTAGATCGTAATGCTTCCTATGTTAAGGATTCGGAGAATTCGGACTGTGTAGTCATTAATTACGGCATTAATTAATCCACAATCCAGGATAACAGTACGTAATGTTTTTGTGAAGTACATATTTTGATCATCTCCACATAATTTTTCCAAAATTATTCCCAAAAGAGTTATCTCCACAAATTCAGCAATTCACATGTTTTCGATTTCACCCTGTGTTCGGCTCGACTATAGCTAACAATGCGTAATTAAAATTTCCAATTGTTATACCCAATGTGAAAATTGCGATTTGCTAATGGTCGTTTTTTACGCGTAGATTAGACCATATGCTGCGCCCAAAAGGGCGGTAAATTTGAAAATCCCTTGGTAGACCGCTGACGGCTATGTCACGGCTCCAGTTTTCTAAATATTCTAAATATTATTCAATTCTTTTCGTCACCTCACGATCGTCATTCTTTTCCGTCCGTTTTCTTTCCTAAGAGTAAATCTGTGAGAATCGTCTCCCGTCCCACAAAAAAAAATCAATGACCGAAGGTCGCCGACGAACATCCTGGAAAAATAATTATTCCCTGGCGTCATTCGTTTTTAATATTTAATCACCCCGAATATTTTTCCAGAAGCCGAATACTCCAGAAAAAGGGAAATCAATACGTCCATTGATTACAACCAATAGTTTTTCCGATTTTCCCCCGATTGGGTCAAATTGGACACGTTCGGGGTTAGAAGTAGCCTTGCCCCGTTTTGGGGACCAATTCACATTGCAAGGCGTCCCCCTTCCTTTCTGGGTAAGTCAATAACTATTATTTTTGTAAATTGGGTCTAATCGAGCTATGCCCTTCCAAACGTGTTGTTCGTATGGCATTTACGTATATACACTTGCCACTGTCAGTTCCGGTGTCAATTGCCATTATGACCTCCTTGTGGAAAGGGAACTCTGTCGAGTGACACTGACAGTGATTTTTGAGTAGACAAAGGACTTTTTGCGAGTTTTGATATCAATTTTTACATTTGTCTAAGGTTGGTGTGTATTGTTCATTGTGGGTTCTTGGTCCTGGTCAAGATGATCAGCCTCGACATTACTCACGTTGTCTTCGTTTTCACTTCCCTTCTTCACGACTACACAAACATGAAGAAGCGATTCACTTACAAAGTTTTGGCTGCTTGGCTCAAATAATTATGTAAAAGAATTCCGTGTAGGTGTATAGATTTAAAAAAAAAAGTCTCCTGTGTTTATTTCAGCTTGTACCTCTTTCCTTTGCACGAATTCACCTCCTGCAAGATTCGGTTGGTAGTGGAAGAAGAAGACAAACGAAGACAGCGAAAAGTCATAATATTCTTCACCAAGTGTAATATTATACTCCAAAAAAACTATCCCAGAATGGCAACTCATGCTAAAAGGTAATTGAAATGTTTTATGCATTATTCATTGTCATTATCGTGGTTCTTGTCATATTTTGAAGTAGCTCCTCTTTTTTTTTTGGTATAATGCTCAAATCTCATTCCTCGTTCATAGAAGCGCTTATGGGAAAGGGATTTTGAAATATATTTAGATCAGGTGAATTTCCTGGGTATCAACTCATTCTGATTTGTAGTCACAGTGAAAAATTACGAGGTAGGTACAAAAATGAATGTACCTATACCTATACTTGTTTTTCAAAAAGTACTTGTATAGCATTTCGGTATGCTGACCTACAAACGTAACCTCGAAGCTCGACTAAAGCCTGACAAATGCTACATGGGGGACGTTTTTTCTCATCTCCTTCCAGAAAAATACTGGTTTTTTCTGGTTATTATTGGCTACGCTACTACTAATAGACTTTTGAAAAGGAAGCTTCTGACCTCTCCGAAAAATGTTACGACCGGTATTTATTACATATTCCATACTGTTTAGAACCCTCCCTCACACATTTTTAAGCAGTTGGTGTGGAATAATTCCAGACATTCTACCAAAAGGGATTAAGGTATCAGTGTTATTATACTTTTGCGCGAAAAACCAGATACACACAAATTAGAGGCGACCCCAACTGTGACAATGAGAACATAATATCAGGCTTATAATCTCCTGGAAGGCAACGAAGTTTTTCATATGTCAGGGATTTCTTCCGGCGTTGTGTGGGTGGAATTCCTGCACGACCAACACCGTAAAAATGTCGGTTTGTGTGACTATGTACCGGCCATAACTCGACCGTTCACCGACGAATTTCGATGGATTTTGTAGTTTGAAAAGGTTTGACCAGTGTAGTTTTCATGGAAAAATTAAAAAAATGATATTGTTTTTTTTGCAACAACCAGCACTAGAACACTAGCTATGCGGCTTATATCACCGGCTTATCAGTCATAAAAACCAAAATTTTGAAGAAAATATCCAAATTCCAAAAAAAATCGAATTGTGGAAACTCGTTGAACTAGTAGACGATAGCAGACGAGTGGTACACGAAAGCTGCATTTCATATTTCATACGAATCACACCATAAATAATATGTGATGTATAAGACATAACTGGAAAATGTATCACAAAATTCGGAAGGTTTCAGCTCAGACGGTGTCTACCACTACTCGTATAACTCAACAATCTAAAAAAAAATCAAAATCCGAATTTTTCGAAATTTTCGTCTAAAAGGTATTCGATATTTTAATATTCTGTAATATGTATATGTACATTGTACATATAACATAAGCTATTGCCGCTCAAAGAGATATACGTAATACATACATACATTATAGTAATTTTAGTTTTAGACTGAAGTGTCCGAATCCGATCTCTTTCTTCCGATCTCGATCACAAAAGTGACTAAATGGCATAAATTCTGAAAATATTAAACAGAAATTGATGGGGTTTCATTTAGAACTTTTACCGCAGTCTAGAAATAGTGAGTCAATTTTATGCCAGATTTTATTACGGATCTAACAAAAAATTCACCGCATCTATCCAGGAAGAATTGGCCACGCTATTGTGATTTTTTCGGGCCAACTTAAAAAGACAGTCTGATCTTATACTAGTATTATAATACAAAGTGCATAGGATTTTCCTTAAACGATACAAAATGTGAGATAAAATGACCAAAATAAAAAATTTGTACAGGGGGGATGCTTTGAATGGTTGAAATACTGAGAAACAGAATATGGTATGTAATACAAATTGCAAATGATACCTACGCATTGACAAGAAATTACTGCTGACTCTCTTAAGATAGCCGACAAATGCTGGCAAGGGGGCAACAATTACTTTCACGCCAACATTCTCTCCTGGAAACACATGAAATCATCTTACAATAATCACTTTCCTGCACAGTTTCTCGTTCTCGTGGCCTGCACACAATGACAAGGAATATGGAATTCTTTTAAATCTCACGTAAACAAGTTCTTTTAAACAAAAAAACAAAAACTGGGTGATCCCAACGCTCTTATTCCAAGATCAAGGGCGTAAATGTAAAAGATTCCCATCAACCCAGCGTCTTGTATGTTTAAAAGCAATCAGAGGTGGTCGCTTTCTTCATGCTTTGCGATTAGCTACACAATTACAGGATATTTTTCTTAGGCATGAAAGAGTGAAGCAAGAACGGATTACAGGACATCCGAAAAGGGAGAAGAGAAAGAAAAGTGGAAAGTAAAAGAAGAGAAAGTTCTACAAGTGCTTTCTCACTACATTTTGACAAGGTATAAATGGTGACTAAATGCTACAGCGTTGTACAACTACTGTTTTTAGGGGAAATTGTTTCTGTCATTTTGTCACCAAAATTGCCCAATAGATCGTACGAATATCTTCTGATTAAGATTGGTCCTAGGACCAATTTTTCCTTTCCATCACAGGATGAGAAGAATCTCATCCAAAATCCCACAATATCCTAAGCAGAGCTTATGGTTCGCATTTACCCCGGACGGGGATATACAAACGTGGGTGTCTCCAATCTTTTACTAAAGGTTTGGAGCAATTTGTACAGTACATGTGTACGCTTACGCAAATCTTAGTATAACTTTTTGCCTGTATTCTCTTGAGAATATCTAGGAATAGTGTTTCCATTCCCACCCACTTTCCTTTTGGTATTTGAAGATGTGTACATACTACATGCATATGTATATGTATCTAGTATCTGCTGTATTTGCCGATATTTATGTACGCCACGTACATATGCTGGTAGGTCCTGTTAGTTAAGTGATGCCGACACCGGCCGTAATTGATCGTATTCCCCGGGTGATCCAAAAACAGAGATTCAATATCGGCTGGATAAACAAAGTTCTTTTGTCTTCCATAACGGAACTCGAAGCCGTGGCCTTTTCTTATTTACTAGGCTCCGTCAGTTCCTTCTTATTTATCTCCTCCACAATTTAGATATAACTTCAAAAATGCATCAAAACTGGTATAAAAAGGCAAAGGAAATGTTGGTGAGTAAAGCATTCTTCGAGGAGAGAAGGAGCTGGTTCTGAAAGCAGGAGAGTTCTTGGAGATTCGAATATCGTAAAGTTTTTCTCAACTTGTGGTTCCTAAAAATTTTACACGCTGTCGTAGTCTGCTTTATTGCGTGCTCCACGGGATTGCATTTTGTTGCATTGCGTTTAAGTAGGATTGTCCTCGGCAGCAATTTGAAGTCATCCTTTGTTTTCTATTTTGCATCTTGGTGCTAAATTCTCTTCAAACAGTTGCCAGGTGCGTTTTTTTTCCCCTTCCACGAATAATTAAACAATTGGTTGCTTATGGACTCACGTCCTATTACACGCGGGATGGTGTGAAAATTATTGCATGCGTTATAATTAATGCGAACCTGCCATTATCATTCTTTTTGTTGAGAAGGAGGTTTTTATTGGAAGACTGGGATAGGTGTATTTTGTGTTTTCATTTTCAATTGTGGATTTGGTTCCTATCTTTGCACTCCTCGTACACTGAGTTATAATGCTGTGATATGACTTTTTTCTATTTTATGAGCATTGAAATACGTTTGGTGCTTTTTTTTTTTTTACTGCTGACATTAGTTATTATTTATTATAAGGAAATTTGCGTAGAAGCTGGAAATCTTTGGGTGGTCCATTTGCTCGTGGAATTTGTTTATCTAATCTGTCTGGACCATTTGTGTGTCTTGGTGGTTCCCTCTAAACAGTAATGGCTTCTCTCTTCCGATCCGCCTTAGTAGTAGTTGCAGTGATAGTAGCCTCATCCCTCCTGGCGGGTAAAACCAAGGCGGAGTCCGAAGATGCTGACATCCCTTTCCTGGGTCATCTGTCCCCGGCAGAGTCCTACTTGACTGCGGATCACATCCTGAGACGAGCCTTCTGGGATCGGGCCGCTGGTCGGGATGCCGAGGACTCGGAATGGGATCCTCTGATAAAAAGGGCTTTTTGGGATAGGGCACCCAACTCCGTTGATAAGAAAGCTTTTTGGGATAGAGCTCCCGGAGCGATGGCGGCGGATAAGAGGGCCTACTGGGATCGGGCTCCTTCCAAAAGAGCCTACTGGGACCGGGCCCCCTCAACGAAGCGGGCATTTTGGGACAGCGGGGCGGAAGGACCTTCTTCGGGGAAGAGGGCATTCTGGGACAGCGGGGCGGAAGCTCCTTCATCGGGGAAGAGGGCATTCTGGGACAGTGGCGCGGAAGCTCCTACTTCGGGAAAGAGGGCATTCTGGGACAGCGGGATGACCACGCCCAACACGGGCAAGAGAGCATTTTGGGATCGGAATGAGGCTGGGAAACGGGCTTTCTGGGACCGAGCTGGAACGAACGCCGTGGACAAGAAGGCGTTCTGGGACCGAGCAGGGACAAATAGCTTGGCGGATGAAGGACTTTCCCGGGGAAAGCGGGCTTTTTGGGAGAGAGGAGAATTTCGGGATACTCGGGCGGAGAAACCCCGTCAAAATCAGAAAAGTAGACGGTCTTAAACAATGTTTTTAAGTCCGCATTTTTACGTAAAATAGAATTTTTACGTCATATCACGTAAAATAGAATGCGAAGTGATTATTTCATTCCAATAATTTATTCCCAGAATAATCTTTTTGCTTGATGTTTAACATGCCTTACTTCTCTTAACCTGTAAGCACTGGTAGATTTAGAAGAAGAAACATTAAGATGTAGTTACTTGCAGAAAAAATAGTCGCAATAACAAACAGTGGAGCCTTACTAACGGAAATTGACAGTTACATAATACGAAAATAAGTTCCGAAAGGATATTTTCATTTCCAAGGGTATCAAATTACTGTAAAGGACGGGGGGTGGTTAAAGAAGCACCTTCACGCCTAACACCCGCAAATTTCTCTTTACTCTCCAACTTTGCTTTGAGAAAATTAAATGCTGTTAAAATATCATAAGGGATAAAACTATTGTGATATCGTATGTGTTATAACGAGAGAGAAAAAATAGTGTCACTCAAAATGAAGGATGTCAAGTATGATATACCTGCATAAGAATAAAATACCTTGGTGTGTGTGTGTGTGAGGAAACAATTTGGCATGTTGTTGGCATTGGTTCAATCTCCAAAAAAAAAAAAGGATGTTTTACTGTGTAATAATGGTTCAAACACAATTTTTTTTAGACATGGCTTTAAAATACCTTTAAAATATAACCTTGATAAATACATGGATTAAATTTAATTGCACAGAATCCTAAATCAAACATGTGGCGTGGTGTACTCCTTTTCCCATGAAGGTCCTCTTCCGCTTCGTCCTCTTGGTCTCCTTTCTCCTCTTGCGTTGAGTGTAGCATTTCGCCTTAAAGAGAGCGTCTCCATGACAGTGTTTGACTAAACTGTCGACGGATTGCTCTCTTGCAGGTTAAAGCTAGTTTGGAAGATGGACCTTTTTTTTTATTTTGGATTACGTGGAACAGATATGTCACTTTATTCCTTGCCTCCATCTCCAAGATTTTCACTGCTTTCTTTGCGTGAAAAAAGGACATAGCTGATCTTGTCCTTCTCCTTCCGATTCATTGGCGATTGGGCTTGGTAGTTTCACTTTTTCCCTGCCTTTCTCTCCAATACTAACACACGAAAGGGGTTTGACTGGTTTTTGCACCACAACGCCTAAACAAGTACTATCTCCTTCATTCCCTACTCTTTACTGGTCACACAGACTGAGACTGCCAAACGGAAAAGCTTGCTTTCACTCTCTTCTTACCTTCGTCACTTGGAAGATACCGTCGGAGATTATTTGGCGTCACTATATATATTAAAAAAAAACTTTCTTCCTACTCTTGTTGCTCCGTAGCAAAATGGGAAAACAATAAAAAAAAAACTCTTTATTTCTGAAACTGACACCGCTTTGTTCACACATTTCAAAGCTTATAAGAATGAATAGAACTGAAAACTCTGTGGAGGAGACTTTCTCCTTAAAATTTTTCTCTTTTTGAAAAAAAGCTTCATGTTTTGAAAAGAACGGTATTGTTTTACTCCTACTTTTTTTTCGGGGTTTTCTGCAAAGATAACCAAAAAGTCTGACGAAGACTGTTTCAACAAAGGTTTTCTGGCGAAGACTTGTTGGAACAAAGGTCTGTGGATAGCTGGGAAAGGTGTGAAGGCTTACACAAGTGCTGAAAATTTTTACAGAGAGGCAGACAGAGAATGACTGACTGACTTTTTTTTCTTTCTTTTTAAACTCTCTCCCTCTCTTCTCTGTCTCCCACAGTCTCCGTCTCTCTTCTGTCTCCTGAGTGAGTGTGAAGCTTCCTTTTTCCCTCTATAAAAGGTGAAAGAGGAGGCAGGGGGGGAAATGGGAGTATGTAAGTTTTCAAGGTGTGAGTTTGAAGTAGACTGAATTAATGTTTCTGTGACCTGAGTTGTGTGGGAGTTTATATACCGAATAGAAATCGTCACGTGCTTCGGCATACTTAATGACTCTTCATTGTAGATGGATGGATCCCTCTCTCGACATTACATTCGTTGTACTTTTCTTTCCCCTCTCTCTCTCTCCCTCTCTCTCTCTCTCTGTCTCTCTCTCGCTCTTTCTCCTTCAAAGCTCGTATTATGATTATTATATATAGGCAATGTGTTTTCCAAACATTTAAAACTCCTCTCTCTCTACTTTCCTCTCGCTCTCTCTCTCTCTCTCTCTTTAACTCATTCACTTCTTACAGCATACATTACATACGTTAAGCGTAGTCATACCCAAACAATTCTTTCTATGTATACAAAATAATAATAATAATAATGCTTTTACGTGAGCCACTTTGTTTCTTCCTTGAACCTCCCCACCTCTCCCCCGCTCTTCCCAGAGCGGTGCAGGTATAAAGTTTGGTATCTATGAGTCTATGAGCATTACATACAACCCGTTTAGAAACCGAAAATGTATACAATTTTTGAACCATTGTTCTTTTTTCTACTCCTGTAAACAGACTTTTTTTTTCTGGGGGGAATAGCATATAGCACCAACGTCAAATGCCCATACATGCGGCTTCAGCATCTCTCGTACATGATTTAGATTTTTTTTTTCTTTCACATAAAAAATATGGTGTACTTGCTCCGTTTTTTTTTTCTTCCTCCTCGTGTGTGTTTGTGCCCCGTCAATAATATCTACTTTACATTTTCCCCCATACTGTTATTACACGTATGGGCTCACTCCAAATACTTTTCATGAAAGTATATGGTTACATTCCAGAGAAAAAAAAGGGGGGTTAACTACTACATCAGTTTCATGTACACTTTCCGGCAAGCACATTTGGTGGATTGTCAGTTAAAAATATGAGCCAGGTTACCCCCATATGTGTGGAGTGCTCCATGTAACGTTTTAGGGGGGGATATTATGCACACGGTATAGTTCTGATGATGTGGAGATGTGTGGTTTTGAACGGGGTTGGAGTACAGCGAGAAAGAGAGAGAGAGAGAGAAATGGAGAACTAATTAGTCTCATCTATAGCCAACCTATTTGGTAGTCATCACCTTTCAATAATTGTTGGTCTATGGAAATCATTTCTCAATGGCAAGAGTCGTTTGCAACTATTAAAGTGTTCCAATTCCATTGTGGGGCTCCAAATCCATTATTTCTACGATATTGGAGTGAGCATTGAGGATCTTAATATGTGTATTACCTCCCCGTGTTTGTCCCCTTCCTATAGTATTAAAGTATAAGAGCAGAGGACCCAGAAAAAAAAAGATTCTCATTTGAGAACCCAAAAACCAATTCATAGGTTTAATACTAATGGCCTGCTAATTGTAAGTACCTACTTGTGAATTTAGACTCACAGGGTCCTTCTAAAATCTCGTTCAGGGATACAGAGAGCTGTGGTGACTGTACCGTTTTGGGCTTAATTAGTATTCCTCCCGAAGCCCAAATAGAAATACTAACGTTTCTCTTGCAGTCTTGCTTCTCCCTTCTTTTATTTCTTGTTTTTCTTCTCTTTCTCGCCTCGTTTCTCCTACTATTTCCACCTTTTACGTTTCTCCACCTTTTTCTTTTTGTCATGGTTTGTACTTCTCTTTTTCTCTGACGATTTCTCGTCGATCTTCTCCTTATTTGTCTCTTTTCGTCTTTCTCATGACGTTGCCTTTCTTTCTTTTTGATTCTCTTTTTTATTTTATTTTTCTCTTCTCGCTTTACTTTTTTCTTCGTAATTCTTCTCTTTCCTCGGTATCTTCCTTTTTTCTTCGTAATGCTTCTCTTTCCTCGGTATCTTCCTTTTTTCTTCGGAATTCTTCTCTTTCTTCGGTATCTTCCTTTTTTCTTCGTAATTCTTCTCTTTCTTCGGTATCTTCCTTTTTTCTTCGTAATTCTTCTCTTTCCTCTGTGTATCGTCCTTTTTTTTGTCGTAATTCTTCTCTTTCCTCTGTATCTTTCTTTTCTTCTTCGCAATTCTTCTCTTTCCTCTGTCTCTTTGTTTTTTCTTCGTAATTCTTCTCGTTCCTCTGTATCTTTCTTTTCTTCTTCGTAATTCTTCTCGTTCCTCTGTATCTTTCTTTTCTTCTTCGCAATTCTTCTCTTCCCTCTGTATCTTTCTTTTTACTTCACAATTCTTCTCTTTCCTCTGTATCTTTCTTTTTTCCCCATTGTGTCCTCGTTTTTCTGCCTTTCAGTCTTCGTCTTACTCCCTTCCCTCTCCTCATTTTTTTCTCCTTTTATTTTATGCAATTTCTTTGACTCTTTTCGTTTTAGCCCATCATTTTTGTCCCCTTTTTCCCTTTTGCTCTATTTATATCCATTTTTCTGGCTTTTTCTCCTGATTCCCTGAATTTTTTCTTGTTTTGTCCCTTCTCTCATGTACTGCCCGTTGTCTCCTCGCCTTTTTCTCTTTTCTCATCTCCTTTTTCTCGTTCATCATCCCCTTTGTCTCTGTTCTTACCCTGGCAATAAACATTCTAAATGTTCTAGCTCATAAGTAAAGCATGTCTCATGAGTTTGGTAGTTGGTACAGTATTTCTAAATGTGATTATTGTTATTTCATAAATAATGGTAAACCCACTGCAAAAAGGACGGGATGGTATAGGAAGCGATTGTGGGCGCATATGTGCATATCATAACTGGTAGTGTAAACATTCTTATGTTAATCATCTAATTCAGAACGACCTTCTGATTTTTAGCAGGTCAGCTTGAGCTCATGGCAAATGAGTGTTTTGAAGGTACAGAGCAAACATAGGAAACCCACGCATCTCTCATCAGATGAAGGAAGCCACACACACACACACACACACACACAGGATTATAATATGAACTTTTTTTTAGGGAACTGTAAGGAAAAAACTATGTACACATGTATGAATTATTACATATAATTAGCATGATCATATCATAACTTTTAATGCTCCATGATTTCAATGCTGTTCTGCATGAAGGGACGACGACGCATAAAAAAAATTTTTTTTTGTGGGGAGCTGTCATCTTTCGTCATATTTTATTAATTACCATTTTTTCTCACCACAACAAGAATAGCAATAAGTGACTCATTCCAAAATCGGTTCGAAAGTTCCAATAACTGTTTTGGATTTGAGTCCTTTTAATTGTGATTCTTTTGGCTATGTTAATGAGGGAATAAAAAAAATATTTGCCTATTGAATCTGACTTACTCATTTTCCTCTTGTAGGACTTAGCAAAATTGCACCAAGAGGTGTGCAATTGATGTACAGAGTTTTACAGAGCGTGCCATTTGGATGTATTTTTGAGTCCTCCACTTGGCGTGAGTTGCATGTGCTATCAGTGAAACTCAGAAACTCCAATCACCTTCATGTAATCAAGGGATTTCTTGAACATAAAATGGTTGCTAATAGATATTTAGCGTTGTTGGGTGAAGTAATTTCCTGTTTTCCAATCTACTACGGAGAAGAATTGGGAAGGGAATTGGTTCAGTATTGTAATGTGTATTCATGGGAGGGATTTGCTTGTTGTGAGGGTAAGGCCAAAAAGGACTCATTTGAGGTCGTTAAAATGATTGGAAGGTAATAAAACTTATATTTTTCACTTATATTTTTCTCAGAAATGTTTCTGGATTGCACTCCTTTTTTCAGTACGAAGAAAAAAAAAAATATGAGTGTGGGAGACGGGAACGGGACATTTCAAGGGGGCAAAAATTTCATTTGGGCAAAGTGTCTTCAAAGTACTGTTCAAGTGTCAACAATCAGTGTAGTTCCAGCTCCGTCCTGATGCACGTATTATGTACTAGTGAGAAGGTCAGTTGGCTTGGGTAGTGTAATTGATTTGGTAATTTGTCTAAATTAGTTGTTTTGATTTTCCCCATGACCCCATCTAATTGAATTCTAATGACTTTGCCTCCACTTTAACCTAAAACGATTGTCCCGTAAGTATCCTGTTATTTTGTACCTGTTGAACTTTCAGAGGTGACTTTTTTCTGATATGAGCTAGTTTTGTATTTAATTGGGAAGATTAACTGAGAACTCCGGTATATGTACATGTCCTTCCAAATGCACCGGAGAAAGTGGAGAGTGGTCGCGACATTTCAAAAACAAAGGCACTACATTTTTTGGGGGAAAGTACGAAATGACTCCATAGGGAAGTTACAAGATCCGAGAGGGAAAGTTTGAAAACTCCCAAACGAAATAAAGAGAACGAGTAAAAGAACTGTGCTATACTATATGTATATATCGCGGGAAAGTATAGGTGATTTGACGAGTGAGAGAAAACGTAAAGAGGAAGGAAGAAAAAAAATACAAAGAGAGGGAGAGAGAAAACATAAAGAGAGAGAGAGAAAGAGAGAAAACATAAAGAGAAAGAGAGAAAACATAAAGAGAGAAAGAGAGAAAACATAAAGAGGGTGAGAGAGAAAATATGAAGAGAGAGAGAAAGCGTAAAGATGGAGAAAGCATAGAGCGAGAGAGAGAGAGAAAACATAAAGAGAGAGAGAAAAAAAACATAAAGAGGGAGAGAGAGAAAAAACATAAAGAGGGAGAGAGACAAAATATGAAGAGAGCGAGAGAAAACGTCAACAGAGAGAGGGAGAGAGACTGAAAACATAAAGAGGGAGAGAGAGAAAAATATATATAAAGGGAAGGAGAGAAAGAAAATTTAAAGAGGGTGAGAGAGAAAATATGAAGAAAGAGAGAGAGAAAGCGTAAAGAGAGAGAAAACAAAGGGAGAGAGAGAAAAAAACATGAAGAGAGAGATAGAAAGCGTGAAGAGAGAGAGAAAGAGAGAAACATAAAGAGAGAGGGAGCGAGAGAGAAAGAGAGAAACATAAAGAGAGGGAGAGAGTAAGCATAGGGAGAGATGGACAGAAAACAGAGAGGGAGATAGATGAAATCAGAAAGAGGAATGTGGTGACAAAAGCAGGGAAATAGAATAAAAAAATTAGAAGAAAAAGGAAGAGAGAACTAAACAATCAAAATGAAAGGGAGGAGGAAAAAGCTAAGAGAAAAGGAGAAGAATGCCGAAGGACTGGAAAGGCTACAAAATGGGAGTGAGAAAAGACCTTAGAGAAATGGAGGATGACAAAGAGAACAGAGATAAGAAAGAATTAAAGTGAAGAGATTAATAGTTAAATAAGAGCAGAGGAAGTGAAGGGGCTAAATCAGATTTGGAGAAAGGAAAGTTGGAAGACATAATATGAACACGAACACGAGCCAGAACAACCGACTTGTATGATAATGCTTAAGGGGAAATATGTGCGTGAAGGTAAAACTTGAAAGCAACGGGATGTGTTTAAGCAGAAGCACTAAGATCGAAGGACTGTGTAAGCATGTAAACATCCTAAACTGCATCCAAGTATCGGGTAAATATTGGCAATCATAATCAATCCCAGCCATCAACCATACCATAGTACACGGTGGAACGTAGAAGAAAGAGGAAGTGTTTTTTGTAAGTTAGCGATAAAAAGTTGCATCAGCATCACACAGTCTCTTTGAAATAAATAAAGGTGGAATCACACTTGGGCAAAGAATTCCTCGTGAAAAAAAAAGAGTAAAGGCAGGAACTTGTGTGTCAATAATGGGAGTAGTAGTAGTAGTGACATTTCTCTGCCGCGCATTTTACCGTGTGTGTGCAATCTTAATCAAAACTCCACGTTCAGCTTCCACAAGAGATTTTTTATGTACATTTCTTTCTCTCTATTCCCTCTTTGGTCTCAGAAACCTTTTTTTTTTTTTTTTGCTGTTCACTGCTGAAAGCATTATTTTGCTTCATACGAAGAAGTGAATGAATACACACACGTAGGATTCTGAATACGTAAATAAAGGTGGTATAGTTAGCTCTAGTGTAGGCAGAGTGACTGTGAGGGAGGAAAAAACAAAGTGCTGGGAAGAAGAAGAAGGGGAGAAAATATTTTGTAAAGAACATGAAGTTAATTTTTTTTGTCCTGTCGTCTCTACCTTTCCTTCTTTCTTTCTCTCTCTCTCTCTCTCTCTCTCTGCTCATGTGTGTGCTTTGTACTGCTGTTGTGAGTTCAAGAGGCAAAGTACTCATAACATTTTTAGGTGTTAATTATTTCAAAAAATAGTAGGATGTCTTGACGCCATTCATATTGTTTGGGCTTTTTTTTTTTTTTTTTGCTGGGGCCATCCATGAGAAGGAACTGGCTGAAAAAAAAGGAGCATTATATATTTTAAGCATGGGGAGAGATGGAATAATCCAAAAGGGCCAAGTATGCCGTGTTAAACTTGCTAACAATTTTCGTTTAAAAGTAATTATTTTATATTATTGTGCATGAGCTTCCTCGTCGTCACATGTGTAAATTTCTCAACTGTGCGGGTAGGTACTTTTTGTACAGAGGCAGAGGAAATGCCCGTGAGCGTGAAGGAGCAGTTGGAAGGAACATTTGTCTTATTGTTAGTTCTTATTTTTTGGTATGGATTTCATGGAGGATTTGAAATGCCGTTCCCGGAATTATTTAGGGAAGGATTTGTTAGTTTTTTCTCTTAACATTCTAGCTTCTCACTTTTTTTTTTTGTTTGGTCCGGAAATTTCTGCCACGCGAAATGTACACAATTTTGAAGGCTACGCAGGCACTTGAGATTGTAACAGAATGGTACAATTTAGATAGAAAAATTCATGGAATTACATCCGAAAAAATTCGAATTTATATACGTGGTTTTCCTAATTATGAATACAAACTTAAATTTCGGATATCCAAAATACACACATAGGAATTTATACATAGTATAAATTCCAATTTCAATACAATTTTATTCAAATACTCAGACATATGAATACGTATTAAAATACTTTTCGGATACTTTTAACAATTTATTTGTAACGCAATCTGGCATAATTTGTAGCCTAAAATAAACACAAAATCAATACACAAAATTATAAATTGATTCCGCAATCCGTAACTCTGATTTTGCAACAATCGACGCTTTTATGGACGAAATAGTTATATTACTGGCAATTGAAAAAATCATCGTTACAATATACCTTGATTTTGCAAAAAAAAAAAACTTGCCAGAAGGCGGGAATTAGCAACAGAATGAAGAAATTTTCGAATACCAATAAAGTATCGGAATCCAAATGTCAATTTTTGAATACGAATTTGAATTTCGAATGTATTTGTATTTATAAATTCCAATTAAAATATTTATCATAAAAAAATATGGTTACTAATTCCGATTAAGATGCTGAACAGTGAATATAGTTCCGATTTGAATTCGAATATCAATTCGGATGTCACACCATGGAAAAATTAATGCTGATTTGCTGATGAAATGCATTCCTATACTAAAATGCTTTTGTCTGACTCATTTAAATTAAAATTGTCTTTCTTTGTTAGTATTCAGAAGGTCAATTCCTCAATTCAAGGGATTAAATATGAAATGCTTGGATTTATAAGCGTATTTCCACCAAATATTGGACTCTCTCTCTCTCCCTGTTTTGGTCTGTCTCTCTCTGTAGTGGGGAAAGTAGCAAAACAGATTAGGTTACCTTTGAATATTAGATTATCCCAGTGCATTCGCCCAACACGTCAGAAAAACATTTCATATGAAGGAGTTGACGAATTTTCTCCAGTCGTTCCTGCCCACACGACTTTCCTGAATTAGTCAGTCTTGGTCACGTCAGTAAAGTGTACGTAAAGGGTTGAGAGGGCATAAAGGAAAGTTTTGGTACTGGCCAGGGAAAAACAAGGTATGTAATATGTATGTTTTTGGTGATTATGACAGTTTGTGAAGCTCCTGATACCAAATATTCACCATGTTGTTTTTCTGGGCTGGTTCTACTATAGGAAAAAGCAAACACACAAAAAAAAATGAATGTCAATTATGCATGAGAAGCAACTCACCTTTACGTTTATGTGACTCTCTACTTTTTTTTTTTTTTTTTTTTTTTTGGTCGAGAATCTGACTTATGGTTGCTCCTGCTCTACAATTACTTATGCTGTGCATACATTGTCTCTAGTAATTTTGATTCCTGATGTTCTCTGATGAAGATCATTTCAATGCTAATTGCTCACCCCAACCCGAAGGAAACTAAACGGGGAAATTATACTTTGAACTTCTATATTTCCAGAGAGAGATAGAGAGGCAGAGAGAGAACGGATGAACCCTTCACGACTTTTCATTTGCATACGCAAGCATGCAATCCCCATATTGCCAGTTGTGACAACTCACAATAATCTCTCGTAAAGGTGCGTTTCAACTACTACTGCTGACACTACCAGCAACAACCGCCCCCCCCCCAAAAATAACATGGCATATGTAGTCGGAGACATCATCCTGTCTTTTTTTTTCCTATGTTGTTACAGAAAAAAATGGAAACTTGTCATAATTTCCATAACGTCCTCATATTTCTTTATGTTTAACAATGTCCATACCATGGAAGTAAATGGGTTTTATGTATACACGTGGATATGCATGGGATGTCGAGTGACTACATTCTTGGAAGGGTGACTCAAAAGTCAAGACAAGTGACATGCCATTTTTGCCCTTTTGAATATCAATAAAAATAGAAATCTATCGTATTCAGACCAATACTTTTTGTGGGTTTGCATCGTTTAAATGACAGAAGTTATTAGTTTTGTTGTAGGAAATAGCGTGTGGAAGTTTGGAGGTGAAGCGTAGCGAAATTCCGAGGCTGTATATTTTTGAACCTTATTAACCGCAGGATATTTTATTTGTGCCTTGAAACAACCGTTTTTTCACTAATTTCTGTAACTGCGTAAGTTATCAAGGAATGAAGTTTTGCTTTGAAAAAAAAAAAATGTTTGCTTACACTCGTGAGAATTTAAGGAACTTAAAAGGTCTTACTGAAATTAAATGCTGATGATTATGCGTCCTGATTCGTATTGGAAACATCCAATGTGATTGTTTTCGCGTTAATTATTAGAGTGATCAAGGCGCAATTTGTATTAGGTAAAGCTCAAACGCAAAGATTGCTGTGTCTACAGATTAATGAGAGGTTTGGGTGTGATTTTGTAGTGACATATTTTGTTTGGACATCACAATTCCTGGAGTTCCTTGTTTTCATGGGAATGCAAGGCTACGTTGGTACAGCTTTCTGTCCTGTTCGTTGCGTATTTTTCAGTATTTTGTTACAATATGAAGCAACAAAGTGAAAAAAGTACTGCATGGTTTTTTTTTTCTGTTTTTTTTCCCCCCGAGCAGACATTCATTCTGTTTTCCCCAGCAAGACAGTAATTAGAATGACACGTAGCATAAGCATGCAGGAGTACTTTCTGGATGCCTTTGAAGTAACTAGAGCAGAAGGGAAAAGGATGATGTTTGTATAGTTGTATCGTACATACATAAAATGAATGTTAGAAAAATGATACAAATGTACATAATACGAAAATTCTCATGTGCCGAGAGAAGAGAATAGCCCTAACATGGGGCCCTTAAGCGGGTAAAATAGTGGGGGAAAGGAGTCTAATTTCATGAATGGTTATGTTGGAAACGCGTGAGGAGGAGCGATAGTATGAAAGGCATGTTGTTGGGATATAACGGTACTTTTTTTTTTCCAGAAAAAAAAAGGGGGATAATTATGGTAATAAGTAATAAATATTATTTGTGTCTGGGGAAAATCATTACATTTATCTGCTTAATCCGCCCTGTCACAGGGAATTTAGACGTATGCGTGCTTTTCGGTCCTAGAAATGATTCCCACCCCCGACAGACGCATCCTTATATCGTGTCGGAAAGAATTCGTATCGCATCCATAACGTGATCGAAGTTTGGTTGCTTACGCTATTCTATATTAATAATGTCTAACTTTCTAACTGAATCGTTTTTTTTTTTAAATAAGTCCATTTTTCTACATCAAATCGAAACAAAATTTCGTCGGTGAAGAATCATAACATCATAATATTGATATTGCATCCAACTAAAGTTTCGGACCAAACGTGTATTTAATCAGCAATTTAACACTGAAAATTAATTTGTATAATTAATCTGCAATGGGGATTGGATTGACACTTGTATTATTCTACACCTTAGACGTGACTGTAGTGGTAAAAAAAAAAATTGAAAAAATTAATTTGTGTAGGTTGTTTAGTGACAGTGAGTATATAGATTCCTAATTAAAACTTCTCATAATCTTCATTTAATTCAATTTTCTTGGTTTATTAATTTATTTTTGGAGATGATCACTTACTGCAGGCAAGAAAAATGGAGATGATCACTTCGTGAATTAGCGCTTGGTGGAGATAGTGACTTGTGATTATTCACGGACGAATTTATCCTTTCTGATATTTAAATGACATTTAAATTAAAAAAGAAGCATAAATTTTGATTAAACCTTTTTGGCGGACACCCTAATATGTTGCACCCTAACGTGCTCTGGTAGGGCTAATTTTAAGGCATTTTTCTCCGCGATGTTTGGGGGTTTCAAATATAATTGGTGGACCAATAACTATATGTCTGGTCTTGTGTAATAACACGTTGTAGGTTTACATACAACTACAAGTGCTGTGCCTACATTCATACTGATTATTGTGCAACTCCCATGGCAGGATTATTTAAGGAGAAAGGGTGAGAAAATAGTATTGAACCAATTTTCCATTTTTTGAGTGAATTATTACAGTTAAACAAATGTTTTGGTGCACTTATCCTAATTTCCGGTCTTTTGCTCATGACTGATTGACATGCGTCTGTTTTGACCTTGAGTGGATATTCCTAGAATGCAATACTTGCAAGTGATTTTTATTTCTTGTACGTTATCTACTGCCTCTATGAATGAAATGGTTCAGACTGTACAGGAATTCTTAAATCATAATTTTGCTGGGCAGTTTGGGAAATGCTGAAATACTATTTGCTCTGCACGCGCACTTTGTCGATTTTAAACTATAAAATAAATCTAGCTAACTTCATCCACTTTTTCACTAGACTTCGATTGTTCTTCCGGATATTGGTTTTTTTTATGAACTTTTTCCCTCCTGGTCGAGATTGTTATTTTAGGACGTACGTTCTTTTCAATTCTTAAGACGCGTGTAGTGACAAAAGACTTGGAAATTACAGGTGAAATGCTCTTTTCCACTTGCCATATCGACAATCGACATCGACAGATGCTTGGAAATCTTTGTTTAAGTGTGCACTTTAAGGGGGAATCAAAGGAGGACTCATTTTCATACACACTTGCAGTTCCTTGAATGTACAACCTCAGAATTAAATTGTTTAGCACCTTTGGGAGGAAATACATTATTATAATTGCGGAGAGTGTAAAAAAAAACTTTTGTAAAAGTCGAGTCTCCTGAAATTGTGAACCAGAAGAACAAAGGATTTCCGTGAGCTGACTGGATGTCCTCACACTTTATGGAAATACTAATAATAATAAAAATAAAGCTTGGTAAAAACGGACTGTGTGCAT
Source organism: Disparrhopalites patrizii (assembly GCA_034698585.1). NCBI lineage: Eukaryota > Metazoa > Arthropoda > Collembola > Symphypleona > Sminthuridae > Disparrhopalites > Disparrhopalites patrizii. The sequence continues at coordinate 22,787 of JAQGBT010001184.1, forward strand.
TTGGTGGTGACGGGGAATGTATATATACGGATGGTGTCAAAAGAATAATTTTAAATCGGATTTAATTTCAAAGGAACGTCTGAAGGGAGGACAAAGAGAGATTTTTTTTTGCAACGACTATTAGTACTCGGGGTATGTGTTAGATTGTGGTGGTGTTTATTTTTTTTATTATTATTATGAACAACAGAAGAATCGGAGATGTGCATTCATCCTGCATTTATGTGCATAAGTGTATACAGTTGTACAGGTAAAAATATGTAGGTATGTCTGGTCTGCGGAGGTGAAACGAGATTATTATTTTTATTTATACCAGTGCGTTCGCACTGCATTTCTATTTAATTGCTTGGGCCATCCTGCGTGCTCCTTATCTTTCTCTCGTGATTAGTATTTACTCCACATGGGAGTGTGAGTGTGTATAAAGAGTTTTTAATAAACAACGGGGGAAGAGTGAAAAATTTGGAACGAGGCAATAATGCTTCGTGAGAGGGAATAATGCACATAATTTGTGACCATTGATCCATATTCTAATTACATGATTTTATTTTCGTATCAAATCACCACGGTCACGTTCGTACCTCTCTCACCGGGGACTTTCATATTGGTTTTAACGTGGGGGGGAATTTCTACGAAGGCTTTGATGGAGAAATGTTTTATCCAAGGTGCATTCATCCTCTGAAAAAAATAATATTGGTACAGTAAATAAAGGGTTCAGTTGGTTTTTATCGACTCCCTTTCCGTCTTTTTTACGGAAACACATTATGAAAATATGCTTTCGGAAAATTTTGTTTCTTTTACTGAGGATTGTTTTTTGTGAGTAATATGATTATTGCTGATCATTATAAGAAGAGTGGTTGCATATAGGACTTTGAATGGGTTTGTGATGGAATTCCAAGGAGGTTAAAATATCAACTGTACATGTCATGTCCATAATTGGTGGGTAGAAATCAAATACTCTCACCTTGAAAAAAGAGTAGACAGACGGAGGGAGTTGAAAAATAATGCTTGGAGAGAGACGGAGAAGATTTTTGTTGTAAAATGACGGAGACGGGAAAAAAATGAGGTAGTTTAGGAGATGAGTGTATTCTTTTGAATATTTGTACATAGTTAAGGAGTGAAAATAATTATCAAGTAAAATGAAGTGAATAAGGAGGGAAAAGAATAACTAGGAGCTGACGTGTAGCGAATATATGCAGTTGCTAGTTAGATGTTGCATGTTCCTTTTTCAAAAGCTGGATAGGGAAAAAGATGAAGGTGAAATCTCGTGGCTACTTGTAACCTCCATTAGTATTATCTTTTTTCTGTCCATCTCCAAGATTATCAATAAGTTGTCATTTATTTTGACTCTCATTATCACCTTCCTATTCATTTTCTGTCGGAGCAAATAATTCTCCTTTGAGAATAATTTTTTTTTTTACCATGCTCAGTTTTAACTTCACTCCAGGCGGTCAGTTCTGTGGGTATAATCCGGCTGGGAGTAAGGGTCAGGGGGGTACTAATGATTCCGGTCCGGCCAGTGGGGATGATGTTAACGGTGGAGGAATGAGATTGAGCCGCGGAAGCCTCATGGACAATTTTTCTGGGGGTGAAGAGAGTTTATCCAGTGAAATTAATTTCTGTGAATATTTGGGGGATTGGGAAAACACCAGTTTACAGATCACACCCGGGGCGGTCGTTTGTGTGGAGGCGGAAGTGAGGGGAGAGGTCAAGATTGGTCCGAAGACGGTGGTCCATCCTTGTGCGAAGATCCTGGCCACGACTGGACCCATCGTCATTGGGGAATCCAACATCATTGAGGAATTGGTTATCATCGAGAATAAGTAAGTGTGAATTTCCTTTCAAGTTCATCTTTTGTATAAACAATTATATTTTGACGGGGATGTGAGTGCGTTTTAATGCGAGTGCGGACAAATCAATTAACGAGAAACTACCTTTGTTCTTTCGCAGATCGACGGAGCCTCTTGTGATCGGGAAGTGCAACACATTCGAAGTGGGAGCTACTGTGTACGCTAGGGCCGTTGGGGACAGCAATGTCTTTGAGACTAAATGTGAGTATGCGAGACACTATCTGTATTATTACAGTGTTTATGTATTTTTCTGTACAAAATGACGATAACATTGTTGTGATAAATGGTGTTTGAAACAGTTTAATTTTGTATACTTTTCTGAAATTGGATACAGGTCATGTCGGTGAAAATGTGACGGTGAGCAACGGCTGTGTTTTTGGAGCTGGAACTCGTATCACCCAAGCCACATCTGTTGGAGATAATTCTGTGTTTTCTGGCGACCCTCTCAAACTTCGCATTGCTGGGGAACGACCAGCTGTAAGGAATCTTGAAATTCTGTTGCTTTTCATTGAATTGAAGTTTAAATAATTAAGATGCGTGGCAAATAGTTGTACGGATGGTTAAAAGTCTTCAGTACTTTCTCTTTTTGATTTCAGCCTCAAACGCTGCAAATCGATTTCCTCAGCCGGATCCTTCCAAATTATCATCATATCAAGAATCCAGCGAAAGTGTAGCTCCAATTTATCAACATTCTCAATCCGTGGGCTTAATATTTGCATTGTTATTTATTTATTCGAACGTGATGTTTACGAATTAAGTTTAATTCGGGGTGCGCTATTTTTTTTAATTTTCTGTATGTCAGAAATATCATTTCGTAAAAATTAAAACAAGTTAAGTTGGTCAGACGTATTACTGTCTTCTGTTTAAAACTATTTGCATTTACTCTTGAAACTGTATTAGTAATTGTAATTAGGAACTACTTGTGTAAAGCAGGAGGAAATTAACTCAATTAACAATGGCCTTTTAAGAATACGTTACAAAAATACTACATAAGTATACATAAGCCATTTGTGAAAAAAGACAAGCATACGTTCCTCAGCGTATAGCTCTTCAGTGCCGACCGAACTGGTGTTGACGTAATTATTTTGTAAGGTTGAACCTTTTCTAATAACTTTTTTAGGTTCATTCCTTTGGAAGCATTCATATAGGATTCTTATAATCTCTCCAACTTCTGCAACAGTTGATACTGTCAATCAACCATGTTCAAGAGGGTGAGACAAAGTTGCCGTTATCAACCGCTTCACTTCTTCCAATTGCTGTTAACCTTCGGAATAGAACTTATACCTTAACTAATTCTTTCACATGTCATCCTACTTTTATGCAAATGTCATTAATTTCTGTTATTATGGTGTGAGACAATGGAGTCACCGTAAATTGTTGGGAAATCCTATATTAGTGGCTTATTCTCGGAAATGGTTTAAACAGGGATTTGTTAGCAATTCTCTGCAGTGCATGTAAAATGCAATTTACATACCAAAATACTTTAGGAATTGTACGACCAATTAAATGGGTGTAGCAGAGCTAAGCTTGGAACTTGTATTTTTAAATGCTTTAAAAGTCTCGTACGTTGTACTTGTATGTACCTGTGAGTTGTAACTACTCTATAAATTAATTGGTTGTGGTCACTCAGCAGTGTCATCAGCCAAAAAAAATAAAGTCATACCCTGACTAATTTGTCGTCCTTATCTCACTTTAACTGCGCACGTGTTTGCAAATTTAATTAGGGTTATTATGGGGTGGGGAGAGTGGTTAATTTAGACAAATTGGGAAGAGCCTTTTCCAGAAGTTCTTGAAATCTCTCTCTAAGTTCTGCTGTATGATTTCTTTGTTCAATTCCTGTTTATTAATACATATATGTCAAAGTTTTTTTTTTTGTGGCTTACACAAGTTAGATCATATTGTGGTCTTCAAGGGGAAAATAAGGTCTCTTTTTTCTTGTACGCTTTTCTTGGAAGCCACTCGCTTCTCAAGTTGAATTTTTTCTTCACCAGCCTATTGCTAAGGACCATTCTGATATTATGTACTCTTGTTGACTCCTCAGGGCTAAAAAGGATCATTAGTTCAATTACGTGCCGAACAATTTCTTGGATGCAAGTGGAACCGGTTTTTTTGTTCCATTGTGAATGTTAACATACGCGAATTTTTTTGATATTTTTACAATTCGTGAGTCAGAGTACCGGCTACAATCATTCATCAGTAACAACTCGTGGAATTTTTTTGCAACTTTTTTTTACCACAAAGAATAATAGGGGGTAATCTTCTATCTACGTAATATGTATAGGTACATCTTCAGACGTGCCGGAGCATAAAAAATGAGAATCGCATAGGTAAGGGAAAAGTCAACTGCTCAATATCAAAAATTTTCCAAGAATAATAGGATTGTGCACGATGGTGCCAGGACTTCATTAAAAATTCATATTACACGCATTGTGACTCTGGCCTACGATGGCCCATCCTCGCGTGCCTTTGTTACCATCATCCATGGTTTTGGCTCCATTACATTTCAACCACACAAGGTTATTGTGGATAACAACTTTTTTTTTTTATGCCCCACTGGCACCACATTTGCTAAATCAACGAATATGATGTCAGAGGAAGGGGGAAACCACAGAGAAAAGAAGCCCTGAAAAAGTTGATGTTGGCCACCAATTCCAGTCAATTGCTTCTGAGGCGTCTCGAGACTCACAACCACCGTTTTTCCTGGCAACTTTTATTATTTGCAAACAAAAATATTTGTCAGTCAACACAAGTGTTTTCAGAGGGTCATCATGAAGCTTTACCTTCTTCTCCTTGTGGCCATCATAGGGGCTTCTTCCGCCGACATGAGATTCCGGCGACAAGGTAATACAAGCACACCTGTTCAATTAACCTCTTTATTAGTAAGTAAATACCCTTCAATTATTATTATACTATTCAATTATTCCTTGTTGATTCTACTCCGATTTTGGGCCCACAACGTAATAGAATAACCCTGAGATTTTGACAAACAAAATGCAGCTGCACGTGCATAATCCTTGTACAGTATAAATGACCGCGTTGTACCGGAAATTGCCATTTACACCACTGTAATTAGTGCCAGATTAGCCAGATATAAAAGCCACTGCCGTCTAAATACAACCCAATCTAACTACAACAAGCATTTTCCTTATATAATTTATTATAATGCTTTACACATTCAAATTTACTGGATTTTCCCTGAAATTAACCCTTTTGGTCCTTACCGTTTCAGTCACTGGCGGAGCTCAACCTTATCCGCGACCATCTCAGCCCGTTAACCTAGGACCAACCAGGCCAGGTAATTTTAAAAATATCTGTAATTTTTCCAATAATACAAGCGGCGTTTTTTTGAAATGCTCCGATTTTTTAATTGCTATAAATTTAATTTCTACGCATATATTTTTGCTAAATAAATGTTTAGAAATTGTACGTTGCTGTTAATTAAATGTCATAATGTGTTCAACAGTCACCGGAGGACCTTATCCCTTCCCGCAGCCATCCCAGCCCGTAAATCTGGGACCAGTCGGGCCATGTAATTAAATATATTTGCAATTTTCCCAATATTTTCCAGTATTTTGCCAATATTTCCAATAATAATCATTGGGGAAATTTTATTTAAAAAATTCGTTTAAAAATAAATGAGTAAACATTGATCTTAATTAATGTAATAATGTTTAACAGCCACTGGTGGAGCCCAACCACGGCCTCCGCTCTCTATTTCGAGCCGACCAAGTGAGTAATACCTGGATTTTTTTCTTGACTGGCAACTAAATAGTACTTAATACAGACATTACTTGTGAAAAATATAATTATTTCGAGATTGTTTCCTTTTTCCAGTCACTGGAGGAGCCCAGCCGCAACCGACACCCTCACAACCTGAATTGGTTGGTCCAGCACATCCTCCAGGAACGACCGTCATCAACCCGCCCGTCCAACCTCCACCTGGAACTGTATTAATTGGACCGTCAGGCAAGTTTCTTTCTTCACATTCAACTCTTTCCCATCCATTTCGATTTGGTCGGAAATTAGCTTTGGTTTAGCTGTATTGGTCTGAAAGAGAAAAAGAGGTCAAATTTGTTTACTGTGTGTGTCCCTGAATAAACACACGCAAATTTCTGTTTGGGGCTTTTTAACACAATTTATTCCATAGTTATTTACGTATACTTTGAGGAGATGGGATTTTTTTCTAAATACGTTTGTTATTTTTATGAATACGTTTGCGAGGTGATTTAAAGGCTTGGAAACGATTTACATTGATCCACTTCCAGTGGCAGTGATGCGTGAGGCAAAATAGAGATTATTGTCGCATGTGCTGAGTGTATACACTTCCTGCCATAAGTGCTACCATTATCTACCGTAAAGATTCCGTCTGTTAACAAATGACCAATATGCCATTAGTAATCTTGTATTACACTGTAAATAAAGGGGTTTATTGAGGATTTTTTAGTTGAATGGCGTTACTAATATTTTACGGCGTAGCTTTATGGGTGAGAGGAAAGGGTTGGAAGGTAAAAGCTAGCGTTGGAGGATCAGAGATGGCGCCGTTGCAGAAAGTGTTTGTTTCCAAATTAATAATCTTTGTTGTTTGAACTTGCAGCTGGGACCGGAGGAGCACAGTTTGGGCCAGGTAAATAACTTTTTCCATACGCAGTTTAATACGAAAAAAAAACCAGAATATTTAATTAGGTTGAATAATCCCGTCTTTTTGTTGAATTGGAATGGCTATGAAATAAATATTATAGAATTGCACGGGAGAGATCGGAATATGTATTAATATTAATTTAAATTATGATTTTTGGAATTAAATCTCAGCACTGGAGTCCTTGATTGGTTATAAAGTTGATATAATTAATTTTATTAACGGTGATTTGATTCAATTTTCAGCCACCGGCGGCGGTCAGCTGAGACCTCAGCCAGTTTACTCATCTCGCCCCGTTAGACAATACTATCGTAAGTCTTCATACAAATTATGAATCCCGAATTACGAAAAGAACCATTGTTGAAAAGCAGTTACAAATGCACCTTCCTATGATAATTCTTACAAAAATCTGACCTGCTGTAAACCTACCGTAATGCAAAGGAATGCTCTTTAATTTTTTAAATTTAATTTTAAATTTAAAAAAAATTAATAGTGGAGAAAACTTAATTAGATTTATAATTGATTACAGAAACCGGAGGAGCTCAACCGTACCCACAGCCTTCTAGACCGCAAATTTCGAGACCAGGTAAATAATTACATATTTTAGGAATATTTCTTCCTATATTCGAACTGTAGTAATTCGATGGATGAGGCTCAACGCAAGTACAAATTAATAACTGGCATTCAAATGTAACAATAAAACGGATGCCCTTTCTATTTTTCAGTGACCGGAGGAGCTCAGCCTTATCCCCAGCCTTCCAGGCCTCAATTGGTCGGGCCAGGTAACGTTTCAAACAAATTTCTTTTGCTAGTTTACAAAAAAAAATTACAAACATTTTTAATTTCCGTCCATATGCACTAAAAATTGATTATGCATACTGTATATTACTGAAGCACTTGATGAAACATTGTAAGAAATTCGTCTTACGTTAATTTTCTATTGGATTTATTCTTCCACAAAAAAACATAATTTCACGTGATTTTTCATATACTCAATTGCTCACTCTCCAGTGAAATCCCAATAATGCTCCGGAAGTAAATCCCTGGACCTACACAGAAACAGTTGCACTTTCCCTCTTTTCCCCTATTTGTAAGTGAAGGTCAGTTTTACTGCAACTGAATTACGCTTCTTGGGTCTGGGAAATGGTGAATGTGTTTCTATATTATATTACTGTAAAAATTGTACAAATGTGTACATATTGTCCAAATTGTTCTGTCCAAATTGCTTTGCAAAATACGTGCATAGACATATATGTATATGTATTTATGTATATATCGCATAAAAATACTGGGAAAAAATAAGCATAAAAAATTTTGGCTTTCTGATGTGTGGGAATTTTGATAATAATAAATCCTTGACGCTTGTTTATTTGTTTATTTCCAGTGACCGGCGGGGCTCAGCCTTACCCGCAACCCTCTCGACCTGTCCTCGTTGGGCCAGGTAAGCTACACATTTGAAATTCCTACGAATTTTTACAAGCATTTATATCAGCTAATATACATACATAATGCATCCACATATGTACATGTAATTTTATCAATATTAAATATATACACCCGATTGCCAAAAGATGGTTACATGGGAATTTTGGCTAATTTATTTCCGACTTTTTGCAGTTACCGGCGGAGCTCAGCCATATCCTCAGCCGACCTTTTACCGCCAGCCTGCCCGGCAGTATGGCCCGGTTCACAATTACCGTAGTTCCTCTTATTACTAAAAAGAAGCTTTAATCCAATTTGCTTCTTTTGGTTTCTTAAAAATCATCTTCACAAATAATCCACAAATTTTTTCAATCCCCTTGTTTTTTAATTCTAAAGCTTTTACCCTAAGCGTTTTGTTATTCTAAAGCTACTAACTCCTGATGTATCTTTCCACATAATAATATCTAAATAAACTGTAATATTTCCCGTTCAATACATAACGTAGAAGTTTTTGCAAAAAAAATATTTAAATTAATTTTCTTAGGCGATAAAATCCAGACCTAATGTAATGTAACTCAATGACGTCACAACATTTGAAATCTTGAACACTCCGTGCATCTTCAATATGCAGAAGTTTACTGAATTCAAATTTTTTTTTTTTTGAGAGTACCAATTGCAATACAATAAATCACGTTCGTCGGAAGTTTCTCCAAAGAGTTGTGGCATTTAGAGGGAACCCTCTAGAAAGTTTCTTTGGGGAACACAAAGGGCTTGGTCGGGGATGATTTAGACGGATAATTTTGACATATTATCCATAATAGAAGAGGCAAATCCGGGGGTCCAGCCGATTTTTTTTTTCCTTGGCCAACTGTAATTGAAAAGTTTTTATCGTCTGTTTGTACAAGGAATCCCGTACCATGAGAAATTTGAAGTGGTGGACAGTATATCACCTACTTTTTGGGATGCCCTTTCCCATACATACGGCCATATATTGGATGGTGATTGCACTCTCAAAATCGATCCCATTAACCTTCCTATAGACATATTACGTGGGGTTATAAGGAGTCCAAAAAAGGAGATAAAAAACCCGGGAAATCATTTCCATCGTGGTTGGTGGGAGTATTTTCTGGGAAATACGGGGGGAGCTCTTCCTCTAAAGCGTCCCTAAGGGCCCTATAGCTACATATACAAAGAATATAAGGAGCCTTATATAAAGAGCCTGAAATTCCAACTTTGACATGACCAGAAAAAACTATCCCGTTAGACTTTGATGTCATCCCAGAAAGGCGGACCTGTCCCTTTTTTTTTTACAACTCCACCACTTTAGCCAGGATGGCCTGGGCATTGAGGTCATCCCCAGGAAAAAGTCCGAGTTGGATCCTTCCTAATAATGTGACTCCGACTCCGTGATGTGGGGAAATCCATGGGGAAACTTTAATTTTTTCAATCCAAAAAATCCCCAGATTCTCTCTCCCCTCCGATGTCCTCGGATGTCCTACCACCGATCTCTGGCTTTTCCTCTCTCCCCTTCAAACTCACCGTCCCGCTGAGCTCTGCATCTTTTAATGAGCTTTCAGGACTCACTGCCACGCCTTCGGCTAGTTGAAACCAGAAACTCCATCCTTTTTTTTTATACCAATTCCTGGACATTACTGGAGAAAGCTGTACTTATACGGGAGTTTTCGTCCCTATAAAATTCCCCTAAACCCTCATCTGGATTTTTCCTGGTCTTTCCCCCTCAAAAATGGAACCGGGACCAAGGGAAAGAAGGATAGAAGAGGGAAAGAGAGGGAAATGTAGAGAATGTGTAGAGATGCGAAAAGTGTCAGGATCAACATAAAATAATGGCACTAATTTCCTACCAATTTACAGGCAAACCCCTGCGCTTATCCTGCCTCTGGTGAACCAATTTTTAGGTCTCTCTCCCAGACTTTTGCTTTACTACACAGTAATCTCCTCACACCAGGGCTTTGGGTCCCCACTTGACCATTCCTCACCATACTCAATCTATCCAAGCCTCTTCAAGGGTATAACAACATTACTTTTGTGGGGGGCAAGGATGTCTTTTTATGGTATAGAAAATCAACGGAGGGATTATAGTTCACCCTATAATATCCCTGTAAATAAAACGCGATTTGTCTCCACGGTTTATTCCTTCATTTACGGACATGTACCGTTTATTCCCCCATTAAAAAAAATTAATCGGCATCCACACCCAACATCAAATAGGACCTTTTTTCTTCCTATTAAAGACGGGAGGGTGAAAGAGAGCTGGCCGCATTGAGTTTTTTGGTATAGGATAAAGCCCCCACACGATGGATTTGGACAAGGGCTTTATTCTGAGTGGCTTTATTAAGTTCGAGGATGCCATCTCATCCCGTCGATTCAATAAAAACATTTTTTTAAAGTGATATATTGTTTATTGTGATAGATGAAATCCCAGGATTAAGTGTCTTATAAAGGAATTATGGCACAAGTTCATTCATCTAGAAGATTATTCCGAGGAGTTTTAACGCCACATCATTCTAATTTGTAAAGTCTTCCGGGTGCATCATAGATTGTTCATTAATGGAATTAAATACTGATGGAGCAACTTATGTACATTTATCCTTATATGGAAGGGTTTCCAGTCCGGAATGACATCCGAAAAAAAAACGAATTGAAATTCGAATTAAAATACGTGTTTTTCCAAATTCGTATGAATACAAATTTAAATTTCGGATATCTAAAATATAAATTCGAATTCCAAATCAATTTTATTCAAATACTCAGGCGCATGAATACGTATTCAAATACTTTTTGAATACTTATAATTTGTTTGTAATACAATCTGGTATAAATTATAGCCTGCAATAAACGCAAAATCAATAAAACAAATTATAAATTGACTCCAAAAGCTCGTGATTTTTTCGAATCGAAGTTTTTACGGAAGAAAAAGTTAAATTACTGCCAATTGAAAAAAAATATCCTTATGCAAAAACAAGCGTGCTCGAAGGAGGAAATTAACAGCATAGGAATCTTAGAATACAAATAAAATATCGGAATCCAAATGTCAACTTTCGAATACGAATTTGAATTTCGGATGTGTTTGTAATTATAAATTCTAATTAACAAATTATTCTAACAAAAATATGGATACTAATTCCGATTAAAATACCATAAAAATGTGAATTTAATTCCGATTTAAATTCAAATACCGATTCGCATGTCATTCCTTGGTTTCCAGCTCATTTGGGTCAATGTGAGCCCAAGAATGTCAGGACATTTGGCATTCCAAACGGTGAATTAAGGCGTTGAAGATACTTTGTAATTAGATTTCAGAATTAAGATAAAATAAATATTAATTAGAGTTGAGAACTAAAATAAATAATAATTAGTGTTGAGAATTAAAATAAATATTATTTAGAGTTAAAAATTAAAATAAAATAAATATTAATTAGAGTTGAGAATTAAAATAAAATCAATATTAATTTGATTCAATAAAAAATATTTTTTTCGGATCACTGCCACCGCGTATTAGGTATCTACAATACAGAATTTAATTATGGGCAAAAGGCCAGCTGGAAAGGGTTGAAATAGAGAAAAAAGGGCCCCAAAGTGCCCCGGATTTCCCCGGTGAAATCCCCCGTCAAATGTCCGACAGCTATGGTTATGCTAGGTTGACAGTGTCACATTTGGCTTGAGAAGTCACAATTAGCGAGGTATGGTGCGTAACTCTCATCAAAAGGTTGACTGCGTCCAGGGATTTATTTGAAGGCTCCAGTGGATGTCAATTCTTTTAATGAGAAATGCTCTCTCATTTAATTTCCGAGCATATTGGCTCCTAATGTGTGGTCCTATTCTACCCGCCTATGGCACACACCCTCCAAAATCCTCCCAATTCACACATGTCCCAAGCACATACGGTTAGTTTGACACTCTAATGAGTTAAAGGAACTTTGATGTACATTTCATAAATGGAGAATAATAGGAAAGGGGGACATTCGGAGGCATAATAAGTGCTATTTTCGGTGAAATCCTACACCTTCCCCCTTTGGTCAATACAAATATTACACTCTCTCAATCCCATAATTCCCATATGGGCACTCCTTCCCTATAAGTATACCTACATTTCTGATCAACCTCCATCAAGCTCCATCACATTTTGTGTATACATAAATACATATACATTACATATACATACATACATAAATATACATACGAAATTTCTGTAAACTGTAAAAGTCAAAATAGGCAGTGATTATTACAGATGTGAAAAGGCTAAAAAAAAAATTAGTCCCGGCTCGTAGGCAGTTTTGAGGGGCGAAATTTTGGACGACTTTGCATTGTGAACGCTGAAGAATTGCATTAATTTGGGGGAGAGAGAAACGATTTTTTTACATGGTCCGAAATGGAGGATTTATGTTGTTGAATGGCCTATGAAGGTTTTGACATGGACTTAATTGGATGCACCCTTTTAGCTCGCTTGAAGTCTGAGTCAAAGTGGAGAGAGCGAGAGAGAGAGCGCGAGAGAGAGAGAGAGAGAGAGCGAGAGAGAGAGCGAGAGAGA
>JAQGBT010001185.1:0-35229 GCA_034698585.1 Disparrhopalites patrizii
AATATGTACACTACATATACGAAGGGCTGAAAAATAAAGTTGTTATAGAGAAAAAGTTGTTATAAGGAGAGTTGTTACAGAGAGAGTTTACTGTACCTAAACATGTATGCTTGCATGCATCTATATCTCTTGATGCATAGGTGGTACATGTGACTAGTGGCAATATGTATGCAATTACACGTATTTTTTTTAGATTAAATGGGGATTACAGTTATCTCGCTCTATAATAAACAGCATCAACATCTTCTATAGCATCACTTACTATATCATCTTATAAGTCAAGTGTTGACTCTGTATGACATTTTAATAAAGTTGGATAATAATAAAAATATATTACAGTCAACTCATGTTATTATAACATTAGATACTCTGTTATAATAACATATGTTATAATATGTTATAATAACATCATCTTGGACTCTCTCTCTCTACAACTGTATTTGCTATATATGAAAGCATTTTCCCTATAACAGCAGTGTTTTCTCTTCTCAGACCACCTTTTTCTGTGAATAGCAGAATTTTCTTTCTATAATAGAATTGACAAATTCTAGAAAATTAGCACCAAAATCAAATACTCTTTCAGCATATGTAAATTTTTTCGCCATAACAGCAGCTGAACTGCGTATTTTATTCTTAAAAAAAACTTCGGCATTTTCGTAGAATTTCGTTACTATTGGTATTATTTATTAAAGCAGAACCATGCCTGGAATTAATCTACAGGGTTTAATGAATATTTTTATGTTTTTACCAAGTATATGCTTTATAACAGCATCTCGGTAGAACAGCACAACTCCCTATGCAAATAGACTGCTTTTCCTTTTAAAATTGCATAATTTGAATGAATTCGATGCCTATTATTATGGCACGCCATGACGCCATAAATCTTCTTTTTTGGTTACTTTTTAGTGTTATGCTGTATGTCCACAGTTTGCCAAGAATGTACATGCCGCGTGGGTCATAAAAGAAAAGTAACAGGAGCTCCAAAGAGATCTAGATCAAGGGCTTTCCTACACAGGTAGTAGGCAATTTTTGGAAAACGAGCAGGCAAAAATAGGACAAAACATTCGTCGAACCAATCATTTTAGGATATTTTTTTTAAATTATCGCCATACAAAAATATGAAATGCTTTTACGGTGTGAGACGTATCTGTAAAGGGTTGAGGAATTGTATATACTAAACTAATATTAGCTGTCTTGTAGGCTGTTCTATATAGAATCATTTTCCGGTGTGGTAAAAGGTGGCGTAATTGTATAGATATAAATGATTTTTGAAGATATTGCGGCTTTTTTGACCGAAGCATTATTGTGCCTTAATTTCCCACCATGTTACGTTAAAACAGAAACACTAAAATTCTTTCTTCACAAAAAAAATATATAATCGCACAACTAAAAAAAATTGCATCAATATATATTCAGGCTTTTGAAAGATACAATTAATCGATAATCAAGGCTGAAAAATTCCCCCTTCAAACCACTATCATTTTCTCCTCGAAGCCCTTTCACTAATTACATTTATTGGCATGATTACAACCGCCACGGCTCATCTTCACTGGAAAACTTCTCCCCAAGGAAATTATCATAATTTAATAACAAGGTAATATTATGGTTGGTGGTGGTAGTAATTTTTTTTTTCAGTGATAATTTTTTTTATTCATTGTTATTATCACACACGCCTTTTTTGTATTGCTTGTCTTTTTTTTCTGTTTTTTTATCTATATACTTTTACCCATTGCCTACGCAAGAGGAAGATGCTACAGAGGGATTAAGAAAAAACAAGTTTGGAAATGTTGGCACGTACGCATTACAATGTATTAGAGAGAAGAAAAAAATTTTAATGCGGAAATAAATTTTTTGTAATGGCCATGTTGAGACAGGGAGCGCGAGAATATTTAAATAGGCCCAAAAATGTGTTTTGAGAAGAAGCACAAGACGTGTGTATTTACATGACATAATCAGATTGTTATATTGCACATTTTAATTTCATTCCAATCATAAATTTTCCACGCACACACTCACCAAAAAAAAGTGTGAGTTGATCATAAAAATGTCCTTTTTTATGAGATGAACGAATGTATATATAAAAAAATCTACATCATAATGTGTGTACACAGGGTCAATCTAATAATCTTTCCATGTTATTCACAATTTACAACAATTGAGAGTTTATATACGCGCATAAATTTATTGGCCTAACATATGGCGTTTTTTTTGGCATTTAATTCAATTAACTGCTTCTATACATTTACACTTGGGTGAGTATCACGGGATGACAATTATTGTTGCATATAATTAATTATTATTACAATTTTGACTTTTTTTTCGTATACCTTCCGTATAAAGACAATTATCACGATTATCCTACAATTTTTTTTCCATTTATGGAATGATTCCAAATATTTACATTTCAAGGGGAAATAATAAGATCATAATAATAACATTTTTTTTGTAAGAAATAAAAGAATTTTTTTTATATTGAGCTTCTTAATAGGACCAGCGTGATGTGAACAAGTTTTGTGTTGGGGACGAGATTATTTTTCCTGGTGAACTTGTGTGTATATAGTGACAATAATTTACATTTAATTATCTTCATAATTTCCATACAATAACCAACATTTAAGGACAAAAGAACCTGATTCCTTCTTAAATCAGATGTGTTCGTATACATTTTTTTTTCCTGTCGTATACAAATATTTGGATTTTGTTTTGATTATAGGAAAAATGTTAGAATAAGAGCAAGAAAAGTGCTTTTGTATACATAAATTTTAAGGGTATATTATGAGCTTCGTTTTTACTTTTTCTTGTTCGTAAATGTCAGACCGGAAGAATATTTCCCGGAGGCCAACTCCGAGGAGGTCTTCTGGCGGGCAATGCCGGCGTAGATGATGTCCAAAGCTCTTTGGATGGCTTCTGGGATTGGTGGCGGCGTGGGGAGATGATCTCCTTGGGGCTGGAAGCCATTTTCGTCCGCGATGTAAGTCACGGTGAGAAGTTGGCCCTCGGGGCTGAAATATTGGTAGGAGCCCTCGGCCACGTTGATGTTGTCGCTGGAGCGATCACCGGGATTTGGCGGTTTCTGGTAGCCTCGCTCCTGAACGATCGTCCCATCCGAATTCTCGTACAAGTAATTGTAATTCCCCGCGCCGTCATTCACATTCTCCGACCGGTAATTCACGATGTCCGCGTAGACGGAGCGCTGCGGGGCAGCCAAGGCCGTGGCAATGGCCAGGGCTAAGATGAAAGCCTGTTTAATGCAAAAAAAAACATTTTTTAATTCTTTACTACATTTTAATTAATGCATTTTAATTTGTGTATAATTATACTTATTTTATACTTATAAGATAAAAATGTAATGAAATGGGTTTTTTCCATTATTATATTAGACAGTTAGGAGCTTATGTCGTCAAGGCCGCGAATTTTAATGACAAATTTCAACGTCATAGTAAAATACACTGGAAAATATTATAGCGGAAACGCTTCATATTTCTGTAGGTTAGCAATGCTCTAGCAGTTAAAATTATGGTACTACATCCGGTGGACTCTCTCTATAACAACTCTCCGTATAAATACTTTTGCAATGTAACAACTTTATTTTTCAGCCCTTCGTATATGTAGTCTACATATAAAATGTTCCGTATAACAACTTTTCTATATAACAACCATTTTTGCCCTTCCCTACAGGGTTGTTATAGCGAGAGTCCACTGTATATAATACAGACAAAAAATAGTGAATAATAGCAATTTAGAATAGAAATCAGAGATTTATGTAGAAATTGCAGCATGGCGTTATCTGGCGCGGAGCTTCTCAGAACAGGCTCAGGAAATATTATTTTCCATAAAAGTCATGTTTTAAAAGCACATTTTAATTTTTTTTTAAACTACAAAAATCTCGAAACTACATACAATGAAACTAAAACTGAATTAAAAATAAGCCTGACAAAATTAGCCTGAAAATAATAAACTAAAAAAATTAACCTGCAAAAATAAGCCACAAAAACTAAACCTTTATTACCAATGACCATATTTAAATGAACGCCTACGCATGAATAAAAATGAATAAAAAACAATACATTGGACGAAAAAACGTCGGTAAAATCTTAAGAAAATACAACAGTATGCATTTAAAAAGGCATTTTGAATGTAAAAACGCCAGACTAATCGTCAACAGAAAATCTAAGTGTGTTTTACAAAATTTGGATGATTTTGATTCTCGTTTAGTGCTTTTACTTTAGCAAAAAAAACCGATACATTATTGCAGTTTTGAGCCAAACTTTTCCTTACTTTCACTTTCACTTTGCATTTCTGCCTGTGAAGCGTCAGTCATAACATCAAATCCTTGACAAAATTCTGCATGCCCTTTGACTAATACATTTCGGTAAACGCCATATAGACTTGATATTTTTGGCCCACGACGTGTACAAATTCATCAACTTTCACCATGTATACTTGCTGCAAATTTATTTGCACCAAAAGTATACAAGTCTGTTGTGTATAAATAAACACATACATCAAAAAGATTTAGGTAATTGAAAAGTCTTTTTAAAAAAATTGCTCTATAAGCTCAGCAAAAAGTAAACGATTTAAGACGTTATAAAAAATGGGAATGAAACGGTGTAACTAAAATAAAAAAAAAACAAATTCCGAACCAAAATGGATCCACTCACAATTTTGAACATGCTGATAACTTCAGAAGTTTATTTCTCCAAAATACGGTAAAAAAGACCCACAACGGCAAATGTATTCACTTTTTTCACTATAATCCCTTCTTGCACTAAAAGGTACACTGGATTCACACGAAAATAGGAGAAAAAAATCGGTAGCGTAAAACCAACAATCCCGAATGCTCTTCCAACAATAGTTGCTGAGAAGTCTCTGGTCCCAACAATCGCAAATTGAGTTGCTTTTATACCCCAAATCCCATTTAGTTACGATCCTTTGGCCTGTAACCTCTGGGATTTTTTGGGATCTCCTCCAATCTTCCCTTTTCCCTTTCTATAATAAGTAATAAATACATACACGTGTATGTATCTCATCTTCAATAACATGATCATCTCCACCTGCGAACAAATTCTCCCACTATCCACCACAATTTCTGAAAGAGACTTCAACCCTCTGCAATTGCCACCCATTTTTTTCCTATTATTTTTACATATATAAAACATACATAAATACATATAAATCTTCATGATCAACTCTTTTTGGGTAGGAACCCACCAAAGAAGCGTAGACAGTCAGTTATATAACATTTTACAATTTGGCCAGTGACTCCTTTTTTTTGGACTGCCCAAGAAGAGCAAAAGAGATTCTCTTGGGATATAGAAAGGCTAGAGAATGTCTCGAATGTTATTATGATAATCATTATACTGTCATACACGCATGTAATAATGTAACACCAAAGTAGTAATAATAAATAAATGGATAATTACAAATTGACTCCGCATAATACACTTCATCATATCTTTCCACCTTTCTTTCTCTTATTGGCCAAACCTAATATGTTTTTACATGTACAAGAATCTTCAAATGAATAAAGATCTCACCCCTTTCCCCCCCCCCATTTAATTCCTTTGTGGCACGAGTATTACCCACAAACTCACAGGATGTGGTCTGTCGGGGCAGACTTGATTGTATTCAAAGTCTGAGAAAAAGCAATGTCTGTAACAATGTATATATGTATACATGTGTACTGACATCAATTGTTGTATATTGTTTTTATCTAGGCTTATTGTTTTTTTTTTCTTTCAAGAAATAATTATGACATCCTCGTCTTATGACAGTTCTTTCAGGTGCTTTTCCCCAATTTTTGAACTCCAATTTCAGAGTCTTTACGCCATCCATTTCATCATTTTTTCTTTCTTTCTACGTATAATTTCAATAATTCATTAACCATGAAAAGGAATTGGTTTTTTAGTCCATTTTCACCTTCGTCTGGAATCTATTTTTCTATTTTCTGGTGATGATACATTAAACATGATTTTTATGAGGCAGAAACAAATAATGAGCTCGTTAAAACATTGACCAATATACTATGTATATGCAATATAGGGCCAAATAATCATCTTTTAATCTTCTCCTCGTTATGATTTTGACCATTTTGGTGCGATTTTATTTTTGTGGGTACTACATTCATGATTAAAAGGTGAGGCTAAAAAGGTTGAAGATGACTAAATGGGATGGTGGAAGGGCATGCATTTTATAATCGCTTTAATTTTTTCTCTTCCAATGTGGATCTTCACACTTTCCCAAAAGATTCTTCTCATCCATATTCTGCAGCGTATGCAATAATATCGTTGGACAATTACCCCCCAAAAAATATCCATTTTATCTTGATTAAATCAGATGTGAGTCAAGTACAAAGCTATTCGTACTATTTAACTATTTTGGATTGTGACAAGTAATTTTTTGTTGTACGTAACTCCTTAGCATACACTAGTTCGTAGTTACTTAGTGGTTACTCAATTTTTTTAAACTTGAAATCGTACTTGAAATTGATTTCAAGTCGGGATTAGACAGAATGGATTTATAGCTATATGAACATATAGTTATAACCAATTATATAAGGGAAAAGTTACCAATTTGTACATTATTTATTTTATTATTTAATTGAATAGGAATCACGACAAAAAATTTGGAACTTGTGGAATTTGCTACCGAAATTGATATTTGATATTCAAAAAAAAAAAACTGAACTTGAACTAACAACCAGTAAGAAACGTATAATGTATTATGGCGTCCAGAATTTGACATGGACTTCATATATTATATAGCAATTAATTAAGTTGAAACGTTTATTTAATACCGGAATAATGTTTGGTGTGACCTTTTTTTAAACACGACTCAACGAAATTACGTTTTGCCGTCAATCATTAAATAATTTCCATTACGTTGACTATAGTCAACGTAAGGGAAATTGTTTAATGATTAATCCTTAATTAATTAATTAATGTTTAATGCTTTAATATACCACTCGTCAAGGCGCCGGGTAGAGCTGCGATTTATGGCGAATTCGCTAATATCAGGTGTATTTATATTACGACTGGCGTTGGATTGCAAAACATTACTATAAATTCAAACGACAAACAATTCGGTTATTACCGTTTTTTCTACCACAGATTTGATGTCCCAACCTGATTATCTCTCCGAGTCATTGTGAGCTTAAACTAGACATGCCCAACCCTTAAGGGCAGTCCTTTTATATGGAATGTTGTTACACATAACATTAATTTTGGGGCAAAATGATACATGATAAAAGTCTAATATTCTAGTCGGTATTGGAATGCAAATCTAAATTAGGTATATACATATTAATATTTTTTAGTATTTTAATCGGAATTAGCATCCATATTTTTGTCAGAAACATTTTTAATTGGAATTTATAATTACAAATACATTCGACATTCAAATTCGTATTCAAAATTTGACATTTGGATACCGATACTTTATTGGTATTCAAAAATTTCTTCGTTCTATTGCTATTTCCGTCTTCGGGCAAGTTTTTTTTGCAATCTCAAGGTATTGTAACGATGATTTTTTAAATTGGCAGCAATATAACTATTTCGTCCATAAAATCATCGATTTTTGCAAAATCATAGTTGCGGAGTCAATTTATAATTTTGTGTATTGATTGTACGTCTATTTAAAGCTACAAACTATGCCCGATTGCATTACAAATAAATTTTTAAAAGTATTCGAAAAGTATTTGAAAACGTATTCATATGTGTGAATATTTGAATAAAATTGTATTGGAATTAAAATTTATATTTTATAGATATCCGAAATTTAAATTTGTATTAACAATTACGGGACACTCGTATTTTAATTCGAATTTTAATTCATATTTTTTCGGATGTCATTCCTTGCGATGATACAAAGGTACAAAATTTCCATTTTGAACAGGTATAGGTATTTGCATGCGCTGTAATACAAACTACAGAATTTTATTTCAAACTCTACGATTTGGCTCCAATGTCGTGTTTAGTTTCACTATTTTGCTTAAAAAATGAATGTTGTTGAGTCCACTGTATAGGAAGCTTCTAATACGTATACTATAGTGAAGGGCGGGGAAAAATATACTGTTACAGAGAAATGTTGTTCTAGAAATATTGTTATATAGAACAGGTTCATAATGTATAAATGCTACGGGGAAATGACAAAGCGTTTTCTTTAATCTAGTTGCTGAAACATTGCAGAAAATCGGGCAACGGCAACAAGCAACTATTGCATGACATTGTTAACGGATGGCGAAGAAATATCATAAATAGCGTTAAGCTATGATAAAACTTGAATCCCGTAGCTAAGCTAAAAATTTCTGTAGAAACAAACGTGTACATGTCCTTTAGCTTGGTGTTGGAGTGAGTTTAAAAACGTTTTCAGCTCGCCGAATAAGACCATTTAAATTGACGATTAATTTCGAGCTTGAAAAACCTCGAATGCATAATGAAGTATGAGTCTCTCGCTAATAAATTAGAAATTGAAATTGAAATTAGAATTAGAATTAATACTCGCAAATGGAACTTGAATCCACATGGAACTCCTAATGATCTGGTGGAAATGGAAATTATAACAGAACATTCCCTATAGCGTTAAAGTATGGGAGAATCTCAAAAGCTGACGTATTTCCAGGAACATTTTCTTCATAAAGCAAGAAAAAAATCATATTTTTTCTATTCTTCCGTGTAAATAAAGGAGATTATTTCATAGCTCGCGTAGCTTAAAATAATTCCTGGCCGACTGTATGTGTATACAAAAAATTGAAAGTAAAAAAAACAGAGATAAATCAAACGTTCCCTGAAGAAATTGTACAGGAGCAGTAAATTTCCAATGTGTGGAAAGCAAGTCATAAAAATAATTTGGATATTATAAATAAGCGATTCCGTTGAAAAGGAACAGCAGGCGGTAATTACATTAGCAACCTAACGAGCTTTTCTTTTTTTAACACACTATAAATATGCACAACAATTGTGCAAGCGCAATATTATTAATTGACTCCCATCCTGATTTGTGACTTTTCGGTTAGATGAAAAATGCGAGGATAAAAATTGAGTTTTTTTAGCACTTTACCTTTTTATACTGTCATTATATATCATTATTCACACGCTCTCCCTATACTTGTTAAAATCACCTGAGATCTGATTCTCCTAGTTGATTAAAAGGGAAAAAAGCAGGAGGAAACACTTGTATTTGTTAACATTCGCGCGGTTTAATTTCTCCTTAAAAGTACCTACGAGCAGGTGAACGGCTGTAAATAAATTACATACCTCATGATCATGATTATACCAATATATCTCTACCTCATGAACTATCCTGGAGCTTTATTGGTTTAAAAATTTAATCGATTACCTATATACCTAATATACATTTGCATTACTTCCCAATTTGTTTCTATTGCTATCTCATCAAAACACAAGAATTGCTTTCATGAGGTAACATTTTTGATGATCGAAATGTATGATTAGACACAGAAGGTCATTATGATCCGCAATATCACCGTGTATGTAATATGTACATACTATGGAAAGGCGGATGTACTAGAGTGTTTTTTCGTAATTGCGGGTGGGCTTTTCAGTCGAAAAACTAAAAAAAAAATGGTATGACGTAAGCAAACAGCAAACTAAATATGTATGTATACAAAAAGGTAATTTAATTAATGGGGCAAACCAACCTGTAGTTTTTTGAAAAATAATTATTTTGTTTAAAAATATATGTTTTTTGTATGTTTTAAAAATTTGTGCTACTCGTGCGTTTAAAAAATGTGTGGTTTCAGGTATCAGAAATGTGAGCTTTGAAAATTTTGCGATTTTACGCATTAAAAATGTGCGATTTAAACATTTTATGATTTCACGGATTAAAAATGTGCCCTTTAAAAAATATTTTTATTGCTGTCAAATAGTAAGAATTCAGTAGAAAACAGCGATATCGATATCAAAATTCACAATTAACCATATTTGTGGGCTGTTGCTTCCCAGTTTTTCAACTGTCGTACAAATTCAAAGATTTTTCTTCTATTTTTTCTAAAGAAATTCTAAAATATATTCTAAAATATGCATTTTAAAATTATTAATGCCTCGTTTTTAAATTTACTCTTGAAGCTTTTAATATACGTATTTATACTTCAATGCCTTATTTTCCTAAAAAAAAGCGTTGTAAGCTTTCTAAAACAGAGTCAGAATCGCGCCCAATCCTCTGAAATTCAGTTCTTTTTATTATTCGTTTTTATGTTGGCATGCCCTTAAGTAATAAATTCATGGTGGCAGACACTGAAAGAAGGGAAAATTGTATAATTTTCACACTTTTTTGCCTGACCGACCTTTTTCACAGGATTGGGATTATTTGAGTTTGATGAATTACATGCTTTATATCATGTCTTGTATTTTTCATCTTTTCGGGTTATCCAATCTGTGTGGGCGAATTTTGGGAGAAGCTCTCACTTTTGATTGTAAAATAATATATCTATATATAATGTAGTCTCCATATAGCATTGGCTTCTTTTTAATCCTCGTATGTGTATGTGCAAGGATGAGTGGCGGATAATAATAGGTGATTTCAATTACAATAATTCCCCTCTCATTTGACCTTTTGACACTCCCCTTCAAAAGTTAAGAAGAAAATCGTGTTCTAAACTTGAAAAGGTTATCCCAATGTTACCAGCCAGAATACCAATATCCCAGCATTCCCATAAGGAATGGATAGTCTATAACAATCAAAATTATATTTTCCATTGATTACAGGGTCTTTGCTTCAAAGGAATTTTTTTTTGGGGTGGAATAAAAATTCAAAGAAAAATGAAGATGCAAAAATACGAAGAACTGTAGAAAATTCATATATTCTTTCGATATAGGCAATGCATATATGCTGCTATGGATTCAGTGACCTGATTCAATTTTTGGAGCTGCCAAATGCCCATCCCCTTTGCAGTGAAGACTTAATGTAAGTAATGATCCAATTTCACTCTCTCACCCTTCAAATTTATTTGCAAAAAAAATCCTTTTTGATTCCATTTCAGCAGGTTGAAATTGAAAGCGTCAATACTGAAGGAAAGAGGAAAAAGGTGGAAGAAGAATGAGATAATGATTTTTTTTTATTTTTTTGTGTATCATTTACACTTTTCGTCCTTTTTTATTTATGTACTTCCAAACTAGCCCCACAAGTTTTTGGGAGAGACTCATCGCGCACGCCGTCTGTAATTTATGCATTTGGGAGGGCAATCAAGGATGTGAGTAAACGTATTTAAATGAACGTGTGTGGACTTCTTCTATTAAATACATATATATACAAATACATTATTATGTATGTATTTAATCACCAAAAGAAGGGCTAATGTGATCTATGACATTTTCTACTTTATTATCTCACTCCGCTTTGCACACGTGCTCCATTCACTGAGGGAGATCGACGGAGGCTTTGTTGTTGAATGTCTGAGTAATTATTATGCATCCCTTGTGTGTACTTGGGAAAATTAAAAAAAAATCGAAAGCCTTTTGGAAGGAATCCTCGACAGGTGACATTTTTTCGAGTAAATTTAGTGTTTGTAATTTGCTTTCTTGGTCTTTTACCTTGCTATATGTACGGGTATTGGTATTCTTTGGTGTCTTGCCATGCAGATCTAATTTATAATTGGGTACACGGAGGTTTTAAAATAATGGTCAGTTTTGTATATTATGCTAATTTACATATTTCGCATTAGTCTTGTACCGCAAATAATGTTGTGACTTGTGACTCAGTGTTGTCTGTGCCCCGGATGAGGGATATAAAAAGCAACGAGATTAAACATCTTTATCCTTACGTATACACACAGGCAATAAAGCGTGCAATAGCAATCAGGAAATTCAAGATCTCAGGCTTCACAGTTGCGCATGCGTCAGCCATTATTCAGAGGATAGGATTTTGTGTTTAACCTATTGATAAAAGTACATGTGCTCGCTAATTTATTTTCTGAACAAATGCGCACAAATAATTTCTAAAAAACGTTCACCTAATGTTTCTGTAAATATATAGACAGCATTTTTTTCGAAGGAAAATGTGTACAAATATCTAAACTATTTTCTAAAGATAATGCATACAATATACAAATATTTCTTCCGTTCGTTTACAAGAAAACAATATAGGTATACATACTGCGAATTTTTTATTATTGAATTTGTTGTTAATATTTTAAAAATTTTCGTAATTGGGGCATGCAGAGACAAGTTTTTGTATGTATATAGCCCCCTGAACAAAAAGGTTCTTAGGTACATATATTTTTTTTCATAAGGCAAATTAAGCAAGATAACTGGAGAAAGAATTGCGCATTAATTTTTTTTGTACACATAAAATTTTGTATGTAAATTCGTAAAAACCTGGCGATATTCTTTGATGTTTCTTCTATATACAGTGGAGTCTCTATATAACAACTCTGAAAGGAAGGGCAAAAAACATTGTTACAGGGAAAAGTTGTTATATAGAACATTAAATATACACCTTACATGTACGAATGGCAGGAAAAGTAATGTTGTTACAGAGTAATGTTGTTATAAAGAGACTTGTTATAGAGAGGGCTTCACTGTAACAACATTTGGTTCTGTGGAAGAAGTTTACAACTTGAATCCGATTAAAATCACTTCCGCTAACATGTGATAATTTTGATAGATTTAGATTTAAACTCCCATGCAGTGGAGTCTCGTTATAAGGGCACCCAACGGAACCCCAAATTTTGTGATTATAAAAGGAATAGATACTATTATATGTGCGAGCTGCTGTGAATTTCCTGATGTTATAATGAACATGCACTTATAACGAGACTACGTATATAACAACGTGTGTAAAATTTTGACCCAGAAAATTTGGCAATGGCAAATCGGAAAGTGTGCCTTGTGGCATTCCGAATTGCTACTGCACATTTTTCTCCACAAATCGAGTAAATGTTTTAAGGTGTGTTGCGTTTTAAATAGCTCATACGGTATATAGTACACACCCATTGGAATGATAACTGTATATGTATGCTTGTCTTCTTTTAAAAGGAAAAATATGTTCAAAGTTTGCGGATTATAAACAAAATTGTCATGTTCCTTGTCACCAAATTGGTATTTTTTTGGCGTCAGTGAGCCCTTCCAAATTGACCCTATTGTAATTCGAGCAAAATGCTAATTAATTGCTTGCTCCTTGTAATGCCAACCCCTCTCAATGCTCATATTGCAAAATCCTGGAAAGTGACAACTTTTAATGGGATTTTCCCTTCTTATTTTGTTCACCACCTTAATTTATTGGAGATCGTCTTTGGACAGCCATTAACAAAGCATTTAAAGGAATGCATTTCACCCTGGATCCACCCACTGTGAGGAAATGAAATGGCAAGAAAAAAAAAGATCCGTGAAATTAAACCATCTAAACTAAAAAAGGACAAAGAGTAGTCGTAACTCTTTTTTCTTTATTATTGCAGAGTTTTACCCAAATAGCCCCTTTTGCTCATCATCCCACAGTGTTTGTGTAGAGGTTGGGTTGGGTAATGGGGCTTTAATTAATTTTCGAATGTCTCCCTAATTTACATTTCTTCATTAGCCTCACCGGCGTTTTTCTCCTTCATCTAAATCATCCCTATTCCGTTCTCTTTCTTATACTTTTTTTTCTTTATTCATTTTTATTTATGAAAAAAAAGGCAGCAGTCATCTTTAATAATATTGTCTCAAAGCTTAAGTCGTAACTCTTTGTCGTTCTCCCGCTGCCGTAATTGTAAAGTAAAAGGATTGAGTCTGAAAGAAAACATTTGTAATAAATATTTTTAATAAATGCATTTTTATGAAGCATCCTTTTCCCCCCCATTTGAATTATATCTGTAATCCATTTTGCCCATTACCATTGTGATAATTTTCCTTTTGTATACCTTTGTATAAAAAAAAGGTAATAATTTTCAGAGCTCATTATGTACGACGTAAATAAGAGAAAAAAAATTGTGACATCCCAGTAATTTCTTTTTGGAGGGGGAAACCTTTTCGAGGGAAAATAAAAGTGAAGGAAAAACTAATTAGATTTGACTTAAAATCAAAGAATGGTAACAGCCTTTAGCCCATTGAGAGGGTCGGAACCTTGAAAATCAATTTGTTCAATTTATTCCTATGCGTGTACATATTTTTTTAATAGGGGAAATGTAGAAAAAAAAGAACGGAATACAAAGTACGTGATTAACCTAACAATAATCACTGAATGGGCGAGATTTTGCTCTTTTTTTGTATATATATATTTTACTTGTAAAAAAGGGTTAACATGATCGTCTTCGTTTTCCCCAAAAAAACAAGATGTAAGTGAGAGAGACGTCAAATTAATTTGGCAAATACACTCGTCTTTGTCTGACTCTCGTTTAAAGGGAAAGAAAAAATATTCCGAGCACGCCCTCAGCTGTCAGAAAGGCGGACCGAGCCTCAAGTGTAATAATAATTGATTTCTTTCATTTTTTTCTAAAATATTCCTCCATGTTGAGTATCGCACAAAAGATGTTTTTTTTATATTCTTTATTTACATTTTGTGAGTGGGAAGATTCCCCATTTTTACATGCGATCTTCACATAATGTAATATTGCAAAAAAAAATAACAGATTAGTCGTGGAGACGAACAAGAACGAAATTTTTGATGGACGTAATGAGTTTTTATGTAAGCAAGCAAATTAATTGCTTTTTCCCCCATTATCATTACTATTTACTCGTTTTTTTTATTTATTTTAGAATGGATTGATTTTTGATTCAAAACAGTGAAGAAAGGAGCACGTGTTTTGACATGAACATTTTTGAATGCGAAATTTTTGTAAAATGATTTTGTATAATGTATTACACAGAAATTTTGAAGCGGATGGATCTAGGAATTTTTATGTATGTGCATGCCAGGTAATAATTTGTTTTGGGAGGACGACCTCGTCCATCAACAAAGCAACAGGAGTAACATATGTATTCATGCAAAACATAGTATTGTTGGGGATCATTGTGGTGACGACAACCAGACACAATGAAGACGGGTCACGCTGAAGGAGTTAATGAAATTGAATTTATTGGGGGGATGTAATTGTGATTATAATATTATGTTGTACGCAAATTATGTCGGGGATGGTGCTGGTGATTAATAATAAGAAAAAAAGAGTCTCGAGCTCAATGTTGTTGAGAGGAGAAGCTCTTGTTTTTTTTTTATTTATTTCATGGATGATGCCGCTCCTGATACGCCGTCTGAGTGGACAACAAGGTGAAAGATCTCCTTTCTCATCCTCATCAAATGACTCATGCACACTTTATATCTTTTTCTTTATTTTTATAGAAACAAAAATTTGCATGTTAGATTGTACGCTGACTTTATGGAATTTGCACAGGTGTACATAGTCTGTTCTGTTCTGCTGTTTTTCCCATATATTTTAATGCTGAAGGCATTTTTTGCGTATTGCTGTACATTGACAAATCGTCGCGTTTACTCACCATGTTCTTGCTTGGTCTATTTCTGCGCCTGGTGGCTGTATGTAAGCTGTGCAATTGAGCTGTCTGTAATTATATTTATATGTGGCTATTGTTATTAAAACGCTTTGTTCCGATCCTGGCTATTGGCTATTGAGCAATTAGTATTTGATTTAGCTAGAGGTAACTTTTTTTATGGGTATTTGTTCTTTCCAGGAAATTCTATGTTGCAAACAATTTCGAATTTACCAATCACTTCCGTGTGTGTATTGTTCATTTTCATTGTGTGATGTGATGATGTGCTGTGTTAATTTATATGTGTAAGCATGTATGTAATACATAGACAAATTAAATTCTAACTTCTAACAATAAGCATTTTTTTTCTTTTATATGTATGCACAACGTTAATTAATGAATTTTTTTCAACAATTCAACGTACGATTTTCGAGCTTATACAAGTCCAGATCCAGACAAATTGCCTGAAACTGAAATATTTCTAACGTTTGATTCAATACAGGTACGTAGGTATGTATGTACATATGAAGGGTTTAGAAGCAAAAGACGATAAGTCCACAATGCCAAATTCTACAGGAGAAGCAAAAAACAATTTTAGATACCATACTGCAAAACTCAGACAATATTTGTTTTGCTAAAGAGCTTGTATAGACATGCCTATATGCATGTGCTCCAAAATGCATCTAGCATATTTGTCAAATTACGACGGATGTAAGGAATTCAAAATGGTGGACTTACAAGCTTTTGCACATGAAAAACTATCTTTTCGAGCTTTATCTTACAGGAACAAACCAAACTACGACAAAATCGTAGCATCTTGACTACTTTCCCTTACCATTATAATCGTTTCCCTAAAATCCCTGTTTTACTCATTTAAAAAAAATGCAAATTAAATATTGCTCGGAAACGTTTTCAAGGAAAGCTCTTATGGGGAAACCCATGTTAAAATTTAGTCACCACGGGGTCCCCCCTCTGCAATTTTCTCAAATCTCCAAAAAATTTTAGATTGGCATGTTTTTGAGGAAAGACGTACAGTCGACTCTCTCTATAAGAACACTCTATCTGCACCAGAAAAAGTGCTCTTATAACGAACTGCTGGTATAGAGAATTAGTTAAAAAATTATTAACAATAATTAATGAAGATTATTTTCAGCCTTAACTTTGATAATTTTCCAAATTCCAACAGTATTTACAAAATTGGGCGTAAATATTTACATTTTAGTGAGAAAAACATAAAATTGTTCTGGTATAGAGTTCCGGTGTTGTTATAGAGAAAACGTTAATGTTGAAGGGATACGTGACTTATATAGGCGCTAATGCTCTTATAGGGAGAAAGTGCTGTTATAGTGAGAAAAATGTAACCGAGGGAAGAAAATACCCTACTGTTATGGAGTAACTGCTGTTATAGGGAGTGCTCTTATAGAGAGCGCACTTTACATGGTAAAGCTGTAGAAGGGATTCAGCACTGCTGTTATAGAGTATGTGCTCTTATAAGGAGGCCCGGCATAGGGAGAGTCGACTGTAGTTTCAACACTGATTGTGAGGAAAATTAGCGAGACGATTATTGCAGGAAGTAAATACGTGTGTACCGAAGAAACTGAAAATCTAGAAATTTTCCGAGATTTAAAAAACTGCAAACGGGGGGCCCTGTGATCAATGAATTTTAACATGGAATTTCCTATTCCTATAGGCGTTTAGGCGTTCAGGGGTCCTAAACGTCTCTTCATTGCACTTTGGTTGCAATTTCTTCGTTTCAGGGAAATTAGAGTGGATGAAATAATTTTAGTATGTACTATACGAATTATGTTGCCGAAAGCCTTTTTTAATGGAATCAGCTGTATTCAAGGAAATTAAAGGTCATCACAAATCACAACTGACGAACTGACACATTTCAGAACGTTCCTTGTGATGTAGTAAGGAGTTGCATATATGTACGTCATAACGCATTAAAACAAATGGTATGCAAAACGTGTGAAGACAAATCAACAAGATCATTTGTATGCACGAAAAGGTGTGGATTTTATAATTATGAGAAATTATGATTTGGTGAAATAAATTGATTTAAAGTGTAATGTTATACACTTATTCCTCTGAATTATGACATTTTTGTGAAGAAGCTGCTGGTTTATTCTTTTGTTATTACACATTACAGGCTTTTTGAGATTCCTCCGTGTCATTATTCACGTCAACGTCATCTTTTTGAGGTTGGGGTAGGGCTCATCTGCACGTGGACGTATGGAATTATAATGGTAATTATTAATTATATGTTTGTTTCCAAAGGAGTGCATTCTATAATAAGGGTAGTAAATTTTTATGGGAAAATCGTAATTTTCAATTACTTTTTTTCTCTCACGCCAGCAGGGATACATTCCCTGCAAGGAAAGGGCAGTTGAGTTGCTTATCTAAAGGATCGTTTGAACGTAGGTATGTATGTATATATACATATGTATATGTAGGTTAGTATATGTATTTAGAATACCCAGCCGAAATTACACAAAATTTCTGCAGAAAATGTAAATACATATTTGTATACACATGTATTGTCAGCATTTTGTGTATTTAAAATGGGAGAATGTACAAATCTACCGAAAATTTGAACATCTATCGGTCAAATTTCGAAAAATCTGAATTTTGTAGTAGCTCCGAAATTCCAAATTATTAGTAATTTTTTATCAAAAACGTATATGCTTAAAATACTTAACAAAATCTGCCAAACAGTTATGCAATAATTATCTGCATGTCACATGAAACACTAACAATAAGTAAGCAAATTTTTGATTTCGTAATTACAATATTATATTTTTGCTTTTAATGTATAAAAGTTTTGTTTGAAAAATACATTTTTAACTTATTAAATCAAACATCAAACCATTTTTGCTTTTATAGTGCATAATTTTGTTTTATTCACTGACTTTTTTATTTTACAGTAATTCAAATTTGTTTTTAAATAAATACTTGATCTTTTATTTTTGAAAATGAAATTTCATTTGATTTCCTGGTGCAGTTTTTGGATCTCCAATGTATGAAATAAAAATTTACGTTTGATAATGTTATTTCGGCAAAGAATAATATTTTTTTCCTTTGATTTTTCTGGACTACATACAGTCCAAAAATATTTATAAAATCATATCTCTAATATCTAAAATAATATTGTCTTAAAATATCGAAAATAATTGTTTCAGCTATATAGTTAATACATATATTAACCATAAATGAAAAAATAAGCCTAAGATAAACATAAATTGATTACAAAAAAAAATTAGTTGCAAACATTATTTACGTCGAAAATGCAGTTGTAGGAATTAATTGTCAACCCATTTATTATACATTATATTATGCATGCCGTTTTTCTCGTCTCCCAATCCCATTTTGCTGCTCCCCGAAAGAATAATAAATGATACAATCGAACGATGAAGAACTTCCAGAGAAACAGAGGCTGTTGCCTTCAACGGAATTAAAAGGCAAAAATGATGAGGCATTGATACACCAGAATGCATGTATACATATGTAATAATCCGAAGCAATAATAAATCGATTTCTACCAGCGTTTGATTTGGATGCACAAACCAAAAAAAAAACCATGGATGAAGCCCATTATTAAAAGGTGAAGGATTTTGTGAGGCAAAACTACAAAAACAAAACGTTATTATTAGGAAATCCAATGAATCAGCATGTGGGAAAGGCCAAGAATTTGTCGAGTTCAATTCCTTGTCAATCAATAATAACCCTTTTACACTTTTTACGTTGTGTATGCATCAGCAACAATCAGAGAAAAGTAAATTGTAGCTTTTGCACGTGTACAAGGCTACCAGCGATAATCATATCGGGGAGCTGAGAAAAAGGATTGGACGTAGAGAAAAAAATGTCAGTACAGTATAACGAAAAGATGCCTTAATAATTCCTTATTCATGATAACGTGTCTACTTTTGTACATTTTCGAGTGTTTCTTTCAAGTGTGTAATTACCATTATTGATAGGTTCCAATAAATTATGGCAAGAGAGGAATCTTCTTCAACGCCTCGTGCCGTGTCTCGATTTTTTTTATGTACGCGCTTTATATTAGCTTCGTTCAGAAAAAAATACACATGTATACATATACTTATACTGGTGACGTATGCAAATGACGTACAGCTTAATGTGTATGTCTATACCCCTCTGAAAATAAATGTATGTATATGTATAGAGGAGGGGAGTTAAGGTCAAAATTCTTTTTGGGGTACACGCATCCCTTTTTTGTTCAGAGGGATTGGAGAATCCTGAGAAAAAATATGTATATGGTGTTGCGGAAGACACGGGCGTTTAATGATAATAATGATTTTTTCCCAATTATCAAGCATTTTGTGGGGTACAAAATATTCTCAAGGATGTTGAAAAGGGAAAGAATTTTATTATGTAAAGAAAATGTAGTTTACAAAGCGTGGTTAAATGCATCTTCAGTGAATTCTCTTATTTTTCTGGGTTTAGGACAATCGTAAGCTCTTTCGTGTATCCTGTGCATGCAAACCAATGAAATTATTTATGTTAAATATGCACATAACAAAATGTATCTGGAAATCTCATGATTCGTCGAGGTGGAGGAAAGCATCAGTAATGTGGACAGCAATTAAACAAGAAGTTCTTGTTAAAAATACATAATACATACATACATGTATACATAATACATAATTAAGAATCGATATTTTATTCAAAAAGAAAACATTTTAAACGGCATGAGAGACGCCTCACATTTTTTCTTGATCTAATTAAAAGAGCAAGAAATGAATACTTATAAATAAGTAATAAATAAAAATATAATTAAACAATTAAATCTAATTACGAAGCAATATGTTTATACAGACTAATGCAAAGCAATTAAAAACCAAAAGCCAAATATGATAACACATTTCAGACTCCTGAGTAGGGCTTCATATTCTCGGATTCTTCATAATCAAGGAATGACATCCGAAAAAATATGAAAAATTAGAATTAAAATACGTGTTTTTCCTTAATATGAATACTTTAAATTCCGGATATTTAAAATATAAATTCTAATTCTCATACAATTTTACTCAAATATTCAGACACGTACAAATATACAGAATACGTATTCAAATGAATACTTTTAAAAATTCACTTGGAATGCAATCTGACAGAATTTGTAGCTCAAAATAAACGCAAAATCAATAGACAAAATTATCAATTGACTCCCAACTCTGATTTTGCAAAAATTGATGCTTCTACGGACAAAATAGTTTTATTACTGCCAATTGAAAAATTCATCGTCGTTACAATAACTTGATTTTGCAAAAAAAAACTTGCCCGACGGCCGGAATTAGATAGCACCATAATCATATTCAAGATATTTTCGAATACCAATAAAGCATCGGAATCCAAACGTCAACTTTTGAATACGAATTTGAATTTCGATTGTATTTGTAATTATAATTTTAAATTCCAATTAAAATATTTTTCTGATAAAAATATGGACACTAGTTCCCATTAAAATACTGAAAAATATGGATACTAATCCCGATCAACACACTGACAAAATTTGAATATAATTCCGATTTTAATTCGAATACCGATTCGGATGTCATTCCGGTAAATGTAGACGAAAATGTTTTAATTTTTGCGCATATATACTTATTTCTAATGTTCTTATTTTTTGTTTAAATATGAACTGGAGTCAATAATTAATTCTTTTCCACATGTTTTTGCCACCGCTGGCATCCTGACCGGGATCAAAATTACGCACATAACGTCGTTCTTAGGTGGCTTGTGACTCTTCATTGACATTTACGACATGGTTGTCTATATACAAATATTAGGACAGGACTATCTTGTCAAAGACAATGTTGAGAGTGTGAAAATTCTACTCCGCCTGAAATCACATGTACAATCATCGAAAGGGGATTTTTTAATGATGAAGAAATTCTTGAGGGTGGTGGGTGATGGGAGTCTCAAGGTAGGAATATTTTCGTTGGAGAGAATGACGACGTTCGCTTTTGTGGACTTTGTTGTCCGGCAAGTGGCGAGCTTATTGTTGGCATTTCAGCAGAACTAGGTAGATTTTTCTACGCGTTCAAAAAGTTTTTGCCACCGTATCGGCGTCCGGCAAGGCAATTATACATTTTTACTCAATGGAACCACCAACAAAATTTTACGGATCGGAAATCAGGAAGGACATGGGTCCCAACAGATTCTTTAATCATACTTTAAAGTTATCATCTGATCAACTCCACAAATTCAGAAATTCGCCTATTGTTGATATATGTAAGGTTGTATTCGACCATAGTGTATTTTTTGGAGTATATGCAAAGTTTTCTCAGAAGATTAAATTTAAATTAAAAAATGTATTATTATGTATGTTCAATTTAAGCTTTTTTGAAACCTGCTGAATCAGCAGTCGATTGCTGGTTCAGGGTAAAACACACGGCGCACCGTGCTTCCACGGTCACTGTGAAGTTAGGTGAGACGGTAGCCACTAAATAACACGTGATTTTCTACAAGGAATTGACGGAGAAACGGTTTGCAACGGAATTGACCGAGAACTATTAAAAAGAAATAGTATAGAAAGGGATTTCTGTTTAACGACCAAAACAGTGGCATACTTTTGCGTTTTCTGGAAAACATTTTGGTTTTCAAATTTTTGGACTTCACTTACACACTTCCTTTTGCTTCCAAACGCGTCGTATTTACGGCATCCTAAGTATTGATCACGGGCTTTCGAAATGAAAAATGTGATTTTTCGCTACTTTAAATCCCTAAAGAAAATTCGCTGTAGTAAGGTTCCCTTCCCCTTTAACATGTTAAAAAATTCGAAACAAAAAAACTTTGGTGACGTGAGGAATTTGGTAAAACGCGAATTTTATTTCGAATTTTAATTCATATTTTTTCGCATAGTCACTCCTTGTTCTAAACACTTGTGAACACTAAATACGAAGTCATTTTATCGATGATAATTGTGCACGTAGTAAGAACCAGCTGGCGGTCAAAGTAGTATGTAGATCTGACCTTGACCCTAATGACTTGAAGTGACCGAACATTTCTCTGATATAACTTTCCCCAGATTTTCCCCTTGGCTCGAAATTCAGTTAAGACCGTCGAACTTCGGATATCCGCCTCAGCCATTATGCTCATAATTACAATTAAAGTGAAAGTGAATGTGATTCCCAGAAAGCCTAAGCCGGAGGCTAACGTCCCATGCAGCCTCACAAACCCAACAATACAGGAAATGCCGATGAGCATGCTCAGATACTGCATCGTTGGAAGGAGCTTCCCACAGAAGAGGACACTAAACATCTTCACATACACGAAGACTGCCTTGTACATGCGAATGCTGTGTGGAGGACAGCGGAGGGCAAATGTGGTCAGTCTCCGGGTTGTGGACGTTCCTAGCTCGTAAATAGTCACCAACACGAAGTTACCGCAGACTAATCCGAATAACATGTTGGTGTTGGCGGACCCCGCAAAAGTTAGGGAGGACGACAGGACGCAACATGAATTTAGAATGTGTACTGGAATTCTCAGCCAGGGATTATCAACCACAATTTCCAGCAACCACGACAAAGGTTGTTCCAGTGAGTCCGGTGCAAGGATCGACCAAGTTAGGAATCCTGTCCCATATATGATGTTTAGGTAAAAGGTCACGCGCATGGATAGGGCGAATAATCCGGAGGTGGCACAGGGTTTATTTCCTCTGATTTCGTATTTCCCTGTATGTATATCCATACAAAACATATGGTCATTTCTGTGTACAGCGCTCCAAGAAACGATTACGCCCCCACCTACAACAGCCTTGCACAATGACTCATATCACTAATCATATCTATCTCGTGTATAATTTTATTGCGAATCTAGGAAATTTTTTTTATCCAAATCTGACAAACATAGACCAAGTTATGGCGGTTTTTTCAAAACAAAGTTCAAATCCGAAAAGTTGATCTTTGGAATCCGACTTTAGGAATAAACATTTTACGTTCACGCAAGGATACAAAACGGGATAAGCGTGTTTCCTCAGCAGAATTTTATTGCAGATCGTACAAAAAATCCCCGTACTAATCCAACCAAAATTCACAAAGTTGTGGCGATTTTTCTGCACCAATTTAAAAAAATTGAAAAATCTAGTTTTTTATTTAATTTTTAAAAATGCATTTTTCTGATACAAAATTTAAATCTCTGATCTCTCTAAAAACTTAATTTTTCAAAAAAAGTCTAAAAATAAAGTTTTTAGAGAGATCATAGATTTTTCAACTTTTTTTTTGAAAAACCGCCATAACTTCCGTAATTCTGGTTCGATCTGAATAAAATTTGTTTTATTCTGGATTTGTAATAAATTTTTGTATCAGAAAAATGCATTTTTAAAAATAAAATAAAAAAACTAGATTTTTCAATTTTTTTAAATTGGTGCAGAAAAATCGCCATAACTTTGTGAATTTTGGTTGGATTAGTACGGGGATTTTTTGTACGATCTTCAATAAAATTTTGCTGAGGAAACACGCTTATCCCGTTTTGTATCCTTGCGTGAACGTAAAATGTTTATTCCTAAAGTCGGATTCCAAAGATAAACTTTTCAGATTTGAACTTTGTTTTGAAAAAACCGCCATAACTTGGTCTATGTTTGTCAGATTTGGATAAAAAAAAATTTCCTGGATTCGCAATAAAATTATATACGAGATACATATTGGTAGTGATGTGAGTCATTGTGCATGACGGCTGTAGGTGGGGGCGTAATCGCTTCTTGGAACCCTGTACATAAGCATTCGACAGCCTGTTTCATAAATAAGGACAGCCTTTTCTTCTCAAGTTAAAACCAGGGGACTGTGCAAAATTTTAAATTATTATGAAAATGTAGCCATGAGAAAAGGCAAATGACCGGCACAAAAGAGTATTCTGTGTAGAGCTCCGAACGAATACGAATAATATTCGACTATTCGAATTCGAACCGAATTCAAACCGAATCCAATCCACATATTATGGATTCGGTTCAATTCGAATCGAATACGAGTACAAGTAAAAACCGAAATCGCTTCCTAAAACGAATCCAAACCGAATACAAATCTAGAATGAGTATTTGTATGTAAATTCGAATCGAATACGAATTCACAAAATACTCGATTCTATTGATCGGTATTGGTTTTCCACAAAAGGTGATAATTTGCCTGAAAGATACGAAACGCTTTTAGCACATATAAAGCTTTAGTTTTACGTGCATTTAGTCATTATTGGGTCTTAAACAACGATATTTTGGATTATATTCGAATTGGATTCGAATCCAATTCGAATACAAATCCGAATCGAGTATTTCTCGAATTCAAAAATCGAAAACAAGCTCAATTCAAATTACAATGTCGCTTATTTTTCACATGCAATTCGGGAGCATTATTCGATTCAAAAAATCAAACCGAATCCAAATAGTAGCAATAAAAAGGTCGAATTTTCAAATTCGAATCGAATACAAACCAAATCTTGAAAATATTCGATTCGATCGTAGCTCTGATTCTGTCATGACCCCCGAATTCTCTTACCAGCCATTCATCGAAAACCGCCATTTTTGGCGTTAAGAGTTATAGGCATTGTGTCATAACTGTATTGCAAATTTTATTCGGATAGAATGTTATTGCGGATCTAGAAAAAACGTTGCAGCAACATGGGATCAAGGTTGGATAAGTTGTGGGTGTTTTTCGGCGCAAGTTTCAAAAGTCCCATTCTCAATGAATTAATTTCCGGTTTTGACTATAGAGTGCAAAAAAATGTTATTTTCCAGCACACGTTAAATTCGAAAAAATGATTTCAACACAGAATTTTATGGCGTATCTTCGAGAAAATAACAGTTCAAATCGGACAAGAATTGAGCAAGCTGCAATGAGTTTTTTGTGGCAAGTTCAGAAACAGTTTTTTTTGGCAAAATTGAATGTTTCATTCGTCTTTTTGAACTTGGAGCGATAATATCGGCGTAGCTTGAGCAATTCTGGTCCGATTTGACGTAATACTTTTTCAAACAATTGCAATAAAATTCAGCGTTGAAAACATATTTTTCCACATTCAACAGTGGTGCAGGAAAATAATATTTTTGCCCTTTATGAAACATGCTGTACAGTGGAGTCTCGGTATAACAACTCTTAGGGGAAGAGCACAAAATGTTGTTACAGGAAAAATTTGTTACATAGAACAGGAAATATGCACCATACATGTACGAAGGGCTGGTAAAACAATGTTGTTACAGAGAAATGTTATTATACAGAGACTTGTTATAGAGAGACTCCACTGTATGTGGTTTGGTCAATTAAACAATTAAATTAAATCAATTAAAGTTTGGATAATTAAACAACGATCAAAGGGGTACATATATGTACATATTTACACCAATTTCGCAATTGCTATATATCCGTCAAATCAGTTTAAACCAACGGCATTTTAAAATGATTTCCAAATAAATTCTGTGAAATTATTACAGCTTAGCAAAACTGAAATTTCGATACAGTAAATCAAACAAAGAAATTGTTGTTGCATAAGGATATTGTTGCTGAATAAGGATACTGTTGCTGAATGAGGAAATTGGTTTTTTTCACCGGACTTCAATTTTCCCAGGAAATGTGCAACAATTATTTTTATTAGTGAGGCTTTGTGTACACCAAAACAATAATTACGGCTAGAACGTTATCGAAACTTGGAAAGCAGGAAGTATGATTTAAGAATTAAAAAATAATAAAAAATTCACGAAGAGTAAATGTGTATAGTACAGTGGAGTCTCTTCATAATAGCACCCCTTATAGCAGCATGTTCTCCATAACGTGATGAAATTCAGAGCACCTTGTGCATATAATACATAATAACTGTGTTCTCTATATAACAGCATTCCTTTTATAACAGCAAAATTTTGGGTTCCCTTGGATGCTGTTATAGAGAGACTCCACTGTAGATACAAGTAACTACTATTAGCAACTCTGATATTTAAAATATACATATTACCACAATGTATTTTACTATACAAAATGATAACTCGGAATAAATAAAATTTTAACTACAGTCGATAGTTTATTTTTTCCTGGAGTAAAGTAAATACAAGTACGTACGTCTATATATTTTAAATTAATCACCGCAATACGAAATCAGGCTCACATTGAAACAGGTTGGAAACGGCCAACGTCTGACGCACAAATGACACAAGTTGGTCCAAATTGCCGATTATGGTGACCTGGTTTGCTAATGACCCCAAGAAGAATGCTCCCATAGATTGAATGAAAATTCTTTTTGGGAGTGTGCCGCTTCCCTTCCAGGAGACGTGGACTGTCCTGGCTACGACGTACAGAACATGTATGAGAGCCACACTTGTATGGTACATCCAGAGGTAACATTTTCTCCCCGTGATTTTGCAAGGATACAAATTCCGTTTCCACCTGTACGGCTGAATGGCAAGGGAAGCTCCAAATTGGAATCCACGTTTCCAGAATTTAAGGATTTCGGGAGTGAGTATAATGGAAGGATACGTTCGGGATGCCATCACGATCTTATGCTTTAACGCGTGCCCGTTCCGTAGACTTTTCAAACGGTGACTGAGGAAAAGACCAGGAAATGGTAACACTTTTTTCTCACTACCAAACCGCCAAGTAAAAATTTCTATGATACTTGGATTGCCTAATAAAACTCAAAAATACTAAACACTTCCGCGTTTTAGCTGATTTCCCGTTTACAGCTTGGATGTGATTACCTTTGAATTTAATTACTTTGAAAATATATGGCTGAAGTTGGCGGAATAACAAAAATAGTTTACGTGTTATTTGTATATATTATTACTTGCAAGTGTATACGTCGTTATTTTGAAACATGTTCACCCTGAAAAAAACAGAAATTATCCTGACCCGGCAATTACTTGCACAGTATAATGCAATTAATACGTAAATTTATATGGTTATTGTACATATTCGACGGATTTTGTGCATATTTGTTTACGTGTACAGGGGTTCCAAGAAACGATATACCCCTCTCAACAACATGTATGATGTAACAATGCTGCAAAATAGACAAAGCATGTTTCCCATGCAGAATTGCATTGTGCATCTAGGAAAAAAACATTCATCCAGATCCGACTAACAATGGCCGAGTTATGGCGGTTTTTTTTAAATAAAAAATTTAAATTTTCGACAAAATTACTTTTTTGTTTTTGTCTTTAGGCACAAAGCATCTAATGTTATTCCAACCGTACAATATGGGGCAAGCGTGTTTTATGAGCAGAATTTTATTGTGAATCAAGAAAAAATATAACCAATAAGATAGAACACGAATTACCCCAGTTTTGGCGAGTTTTCCAAGTTCAAAAATAGGGATTTTCAGTTATGACACTTAACTGATTTTATTCTGGTCTGCCTGCATACACCAAAATAAATCTGCAGAACTTGTTTCTGGGGCAACATTTAACGGTGAATTAAGTTAAAGCACTTCTGAATGGTTTTTATTGCAATAAAATCATTAAATTAGCAATTTTTAAAGTGATTCTAAAAGGCCCACAGAGACGTTGACGCAACATCACACTTTACTTTTACTTTACTTATACATCACTTGGGGTTATTCAGCACAATTTCAGGTTTACTTTACTATAAAATACTAGGCTTATAACAGGAACTAGATGACATAAAAAATCCGTACACAAAATTATATTAAGCACGTACCTGAGTTGCAAACTCCGGATTCCTTCCACACTTTTCGCAAAATTGATAATTTTGACCCATCTTATTCCTTCTTAGGTGGTATTTTATTGCTATTTTAAGTGAATACGTTTATGTCTAAATTAGTTTACGCAATAAGGTTTAATCTAAATCTCTGAAATTACTGTTAAATTCTTTAATGACATCGGCTGAATGCTTTTTATGCATATTTACTCGTCCTTTCTGTTCATACTTCATTTCTTTCACTTGCTCTTTATGACACATATAATATGTGTATATGTATATGCTGATCAATTTATTACTTATTGTAGAGCAATTTGTACTTACAATAATAATACAGTGGACTCTCTTTGTAGCAACTCTCCTTATAACAACTTTTACTCTATATAACAACCATTTTTTCCCTGCCTTCACGGTTGTTATAGCGGCAGTCCACTGTAATACAATAATAATTCAGTAACAAAACAACAGCAATGATAAATATAAATGACTCACCGATACCGTCATCACAGGTCACCAAATACCTTTGACTGATGGATGCATTTGATGACGTAATATGTACTACTTCCCGTAGTGCAAATATATTGTAAGATTACTTGTTGAAAAGCTATCATTTGCAAAGTACCCAAAAGTTGCTTTTCATAATTTTCAAGGCATTAATTAGTTTCAAAATTGCTTGTATTTGGAATTTTTGACGATATAATAAAAAATATTAATTTTGTCTAAAATTCCTATTTTTAAGCTTGGTGCGGAAAATTCGCCACATGGGCAATTTGAGTCTCATCTTAATAGGAATATTTTGTCTAGATTCACAATAAAATTCTGCTCAGAAAACACATGTGGAACATTTTATACAGTTGGGTGAACGTTAAAAGCTCTGTTCCTAAAGACTGAAACAAAATAGTAATTTTGTCGAAAATTTAAATTTTTTATTTAAACAACTTTTCTCTATAACAACTTTATTTTTCAGCTACAGTGGACTTTCTCTATAACAACTCTCCTTATAACAACTTTTTCTCTATAACAACTTTATTTTTCAACCCTTCGTGCATGTAATATACATATTAAATGTTCCCTATAACAACTTTTCCATATAACAACCATTTTTGCCCTTCCCTTCAGGGTTGTTATAGCGAGAGTCCACTGTATTCGTATAATGAAGTGTACATATTAAATGTTCCATATGACAACCTCTTGCCTTCAAGGCTGTTATAGCGAGAGTCCACTGTAAACAGTAAATGTAAGGTAATATAATGAGCAATGCTATTTGGTAAAACTTTCTCTTGCTTGGCGTTGTGAAAGACAGTAGCTGCCTTTTTTGGTGTGTAATTAAAATAAGTATGTGTTCTTTTTTTTTCCGCCCAAATTCTCGATACACCTCATTATTTGCATCATCTTTTTCTCCGAATTTTCATCATACAAGCACACGCCTACATACCTAACCTATACAAAATAACTACATATTTACTCGGAAAGCCATTGAAAATTGTCCGTATTACGCAGAGCATATTAGTGAAAGAATGGCAGTCTCCATAAATCTAAATCCATTCATCTACAGCGGACTCTTGCTATAAGAACCATGTAACAACCGTGAATAAATAGCAAAAATAGTTGTTACGTTACCTATATGGAAAAGTTGTCCTATGGAACATTTAATATGTACACTCTACGTATAAGAATGGCTGAAAAATAAAGTTGTTATAGAGAGTCCACTGTACTTGATAGTTATAGCATAGCCATACAATTGCATGCGCTATTTGAGAATTCCAGCCACCACTTCCACCAGACATGCAGCTAATGAAAATGCA
The DNA here is from genome assembly GCA_034698585.1 of Disparrhopalites patrizii. NCBI lineage: Eukaryota > Metazoa > Arthropoda > Collembola > Symphypleona > Sminthuridae > Disparrhopalites > Disparrhopalites patrizii. The sequence goes on from JAQGBT010001185.1 coordinate 29,866, forward strand.
AGGCAATGGAGAAGCATATGAAAAACCAAGTAGACATCAGATCCATGTAAACTCAATGGCCGAACCACGGTCAAATCCGACCTTGTCAAAGCCGATTCCTGCCAACAATGCCGAGGAAATCGAAGGTCGTGCCACTTTCGCCAGAAATCAATCACGTCACTGGAAAAAAGAGTCCTGATGCCCCTGAAAAGAGCTCCGGTATACTTTCTGGGTAGATGACCATCACACACCACCAAATATTTCCTCCTCGCCAGAAATTTGTCTTCCCCGCGGTTGTAGTGAAAGCGAAGCTCCGAATTATTTGTCATTTGCCTAGTCAAAATGTTCCTGTAGTAACTAAATTCGCCGGAGAAGACTAACAGGGCAGTTTTTGGTTTCGATAAAGTCGTTGTCAGGAGCTCCGGCACAATTTTGGTGCTCACACATTGGACGTCCTCGGGATGTACTGGAGAATATTTGTCAATGTACAATACGTCCCTAGAGATGTCCTTCGACCCTACCTCAAACGATACATGACTTTTGCGTGCACATAATCGGCGGCAAAAACCCGCGTTTTTCACTCCGTAAGTTTGTATTGTTAATGGAGAAAAGTTGTGAGAAAAAAGAAAGTCTCCGGCTGCGACGTAAAACTGGAAATTTGCCAATGTCCTCAAGGACTCCCATTTCATGGTGACATCGTGAGGGGAAACCAAATGGGATTTGAGCGTCCCCTTGTAGAGACTGGATAGAACGATTCCCATTAGGAGGTATGCCGGCAGATAGAAAAAGGATCCAGACTGCGGCGTCAAGGCTTGGTCCAAGAAGTAACGACCGTAATTGAATATACCTGTGCAAAATGTATTCCAGCCCACTTGTTTTTTCTGGAATAGCAAATCCGCTGCAGACAGTGAAATTATGGATACTCCCAGACATGTCCAGACTTGCCAGGGATACTGCTGCATGTAGATCCAAATGCCGGTGGGCCTTTTTTCGACCCCGTCGGACGTGATAAAGCGCAACCCCCGACCTTCTTCTGCCCAGAATATCTGGCATGGACGTGATCGAACAATGGCCTCTTCCGACAGATGTTCGTAGGTTACCAGGAGGTTGCCATTGTGGGAAATAGTGCCATTTGCCCCGTAGGAATGAATAAATTTGCTCAAAACCTGGAAGTAATCCCCGGGAGATTTCCGATGAAAGGGGCTGGCCCACTTTTGGTAGCTGGTACTGAACAATGTGTTCCAGTATAGGAATTTATTTGATATGAAGTTGTCCAGCAATCGATTTGCCTCCTGATGACACATTTGTAATCCTGAGCAAAGAAATTCTTGGCGGTGCACTATAAATTGTTTGTTGAAAACTAGGATAGTCTTGTAAATCTTTGGGGTTATCGTGCATCGGAAATTATTTTGCTGGGGAATCTCTTTGTAGTAAAAATATAGTATATTTTCGATTTCCAACGCCTTGTTTTCGATGGGTAATGTCTGGGAAGTCTCTGGTGTCAGAAGGATTATCGTTATTGGTTGAACGTGCATCCTGTACGAAGTTAACGAATCACCGTCTCGTTTCCACAAGGACGTGTACAGCTTGTGTTTAATTATTTTGGCGATGAATTGACACGAATCGCTCCGGTCTAATTGGCACGTTTCGTCGCGGGGCAAGCTGCTTACAAATAAAAAACAGCGCATTACGCTGAATTTTTGGACAAAATTCATGTCGTGTTCGTCCTTTTGCTTGTGATGGAGTTGAATTTTGAATTTGGTTCCAAAGCGAAGATACAGACGGTCGTTATCGTAATGCATGGGAATGTCCTGGGTCTCAAATAGTGAGACAAGACAATCACTGTAATATTCCAGCAAGGGGTGAATCGCCAGTTTTCTAGAACTGCTGCAAGGCGTTGGAAAAACAAGGCCGTGTAATAGCATTAAGTAGATTAATTCTGACATTGTTCGGGCTCACGAAAACTAAAATATTTTGGGTAGGAGTAAATAAATTGCAGAATTTCTGTCCGAAATAGCAAGAGGTTTGCCATGTATGAATCACTCTTGGCAAAGCGTTTTAGTGTTGTAAGGATCCTGCGGTGTCATGTTTGCTGTCGTCATGTAACTAATAGGCGCAATTGTTTACACACTGCAAATTTATGATAATGATAAACCATTATAAATCCAGTTTAGTACTTGATATGTACATATTTTTAATATACTAGTGCTTTGTGCCATAATTTATGGCGGGCAGAATAATAATTATGTACTATAGGAATGTACATATATACTGTCTGCTTTACTTAAGCCTATACATACAGACTAACAACCAGTGTTTACCCTCTAACTATTGAGTACAAAGTACGGAACAACACGTAAGGTATTCTACGAGCTTCAAGTGTACACTTGACCACATGATATGCTGCGTATTAAATGGGATAGACGTTGGTTAAAAGATAATGGAATATGTGACACATTTCCCCCCGTTTAACGTCTATCGAAATGGCTGACAACAAGATTTACATAAGCGCAAGTATTTAGAGAAATTGTTATTGCAGAATTTTGTCAATGTTTTCCGAATAGTATGATACATACAAATGCACAGTATGCATACAAAGCAAAAACTATACATATGCATATGTATATATTCAATATATCTTGAAATGTAGCTATAAGAATAGCAATCTATCCAATTATTTTACGTTTCTATAATGTTTCAGTTTTTGTGAGTGTTTGATTTTTGAATGTTGAAGTTGCAGAAACACAATTCACTCATACTTCCCTCGAAAGATGGCGGAAGTGCATGAATATTCCAGAGGAAACCAAACGTCTCTTGGACCGAAACGGAGAACATTTTCATTGTATGTAATCGTTGTCGGTACGAAGACCTTCATACCTCATACTCGTACGTACAGAGAAACTCTTGATGTACCAATTAAAGATGAGCTACAAAAAATAACAGTAATGAGGACAAATAATATACAGTGGAGTCTCTCTATAACAGCACTGAAGGGAATGGGAAAAATATTGTTACAGGGAAAAGTTGTTATCTTATATAGAACACAAAATATGTAGCTTTTATGTACGAAGGGCGGAAAAAATAATGTTGTTATGAGAAATGTTGTTATAAAGAGACTTGTTATATAGAGACTCCACTGTAGTTGTATATAAGCTCCATAAAAAACAGACGTGCAGTCGGGTCTATCTAATATTGACTTCCATAGTGGGGAAAAAATGCTCTCCTCCAAAACTTTCCCCAATTATTAACATTCATATTTTTTTCACTATATGTATCAACTTGTCGCTATAACGGGTATAACTTACTCATTTATGGGGATTCGTTATAGAAATCATCGACTATGTCTAAATATACGGATATGGATGACATGAGCAAGCGTTTTTTAAAACATTCACACCCACACAATTTGTTTTGCTCCGCTCCAAGGCCTTGTAACAAAGGTCAATGTCGCACTTCAGCAATAGTATGTATATGCGTACATATGTATATATATACATATTATATTCAATTCCTTCTCTTATTACAACCAGTTCTTGCCATGTTCTCGCCTTATAGAAAGAAGAACAGAAGGCATTAAATCCCATATTCTCCCTTGCACTTTACACATTCCCTCTCGAAACTCCCAAAGCTTTCACCCTGCACGACAGAAACAGAAGGGAGAATTTGTAACGTTAATCCTCCCAACCAAAAGTGCATATAAAAAGTGCGTGTAGCTGCTACTTTGTGTGTAATAAAATTCAAAAATTTCCATCCCAAAAAGAAAACTTGTGAGCCTAAGATAATGCACAAGTTCGGGGGTATAGAAGAGATTTTTTTGGGGGAGTTAATTTATGGGAAACGAGCTGGTGAAAGAAGGAAAGCGAGAAAAGGGGAAAAAGAACAAAATGGAGTGCATTGGTTTTTATCGTCCTAAATATGTATTCAATATAAAAAACAGGAAGCAATAAGATACTCCCTGCCGATACATGTTTTTGAACCCCGAGATTTCCCGGCAATAGCAGGGAGAAAATGTGAAGTTGAAATATGATTTGATTACATTTACTTTCTCCCATTTAATATTATGCATACTTATAATCTATCCACTCGATAAGTTCCAATGCATTTCTGTACGCACAATGTCACATTTCTGCATGATATCCAGCAAGACTTGGTGATGTTCAACGTTTGGAGAAGGATGGAAATACACACCAAAAGATTCCCAGTTTTATAGGGCGCCTGGTGAGGCGAAAGTTTGTGAGAAAAAGCATCTAATCACCAGAATCATTCATCATATAAGTAGAAAACACTTTTACTATTCATGCCACATCATTCTCATTCTTATCGGCGCTGATGTGGCTGTCCTCTCTCCTTTCTCTAAAAAGCTTTCCCTTCACTTAATCTCATTTTCACTCCTTCGCACTCTGTCTCTCTCTCTCTCTCCCTCTCTCTCTCTCTCTTACTCAATCTCCCCTTTTCCATCTCGATTTCTCTCTTTCTCTCTTTCTCACTTTCTCTCCCTGTCCTCTTCTTCATTTCTCTCTCTCCCGTTTTGAAACTTTCCTTCAATGGCATCAAAGATATTAATCTCTTTGCCCTATCATCATCGCTCCCATCATCCGCCTTGTCGTCGTTTATCTGTACGTACACACAGGGTGCCAAATAATAATTTTTCCCCATGTCCAACAAGAACTCCGCAACAATGGTGAAGATACGTTAATAAAATTTTATAAACAAATCTTGTTTTGGATCAAAGCAAAATGTTCCATTTTGATCCAATGAAAATATGCTCGCGTTACAGTCGACTCTCTCTATAACAGTCCCTTGTATAACAGTACTCTCGTTATAACAGCAGCAAAAAATGCTCCCCTCAAAAACTTTCTCCATTTGTTAACATAGAAATGTCTGTTCTCTACAACAGTTTTTCGCTATAACAAGCGAAATTTGATGCTTTCTGGGGTGCTGTCATAGCGAGAGTCGACTTTATTTCTTAAAATTAGGTAAGTAAAAATTCAAAGCAGGACAACAAATTGGTTTTTGTTCAAAAATTATTAATTTTCATGCACTTAATTTTGTACGTTTTAGTGCAAAAAATCAAATGTATTACTGTTGAGTCTCTATATACAACAAGTATTTTTATAACAACATTATTTTTTCAGCCCTTCGTACATGTAAGGTGCATATATAATGTTCTATATAATAACTTTTTCCCATAACAATATTTTTTCCCTTCCCCTGAGAGTTGTTATGAGACTCCACTTTATTGCGAATTGTATTTTATGCGGAAGTTTATTGTGAATCTAAATGTAACAAAATGTTCTAATAAAACCCAATACAGTCGAACCTCTCTATAACGGGCTCCCTTATAACAGTTTTCTCTCTATACCAGTGGCTGAAAATGCTTCCCTC